>CAHIKZ030000780.1:42500-157500 GCA_903632075.3 Acanthosepion pharaonis | reverse complement strand
TTATTTAGGGAGAGAAAGTGTCGACTGGTATTATACAGATCTGTGTTAGCATTCACAAAATGTAAATCGGTGATAGTTGTAAGTGTTGTATTTCCCTAAACCTAAACTTTCTTTTGACAATGAAGCGAGCGATATATAATATATCAATTACTTATATTTACGACTTCTGGCGGGGCACACACGACATTTACCCCTTCCAGGCTGATCGTTAAAAAAAAAAAGTTATAGCTCGATTCTTCCTCCTCTCTTCCTTAGTCTATTCTTATCGAAATGAGGCAACATATATGGTAAGGGAAATCTATATTCTGTCAGATCATCGTTTGACATTCCAACAAATGAGATTATTGAGCAAAGCTTCAGAAACAGAGTGCGAATATTTAAGATAAAATAGAATTTGAAAGGTATAGATTAAAAAATAACTAAAAGTAATAGAGAAAGTATTAAAAACATCAGAAAACCTAAGCTGTCGTTTAATTTTATTTGCACAGATGCCCGACTTACTCGGGAAATAATATTGTTTAAATAAGAATAATAATAGTTTGACATCAATTTATAGTTATCGAAATGATTAAGTAAAGTAATGCCTGGCCACTCGTATTCGAGGATACCCGTCTACTAAAGCGACTAGACAATGCCTATTGCAGACCCTAGCTCAGGCACATTTGTATCTTTTGAACATCCACAGAGCCAATCTGTGGTTATACTGCAAATATGCTGAGCAGACCTTAGTTGCAGTTTCTGGGAGAGATCGAGTGATCAACAATGTGAACAAGGCCAGTACACTCAAACCCTCGGCTAACACGACTCCAAGGGTTACGTCGAACTAATTTCATTCACAAGATATTGCTTTCAGGCACTTTCCAAGAGTGTCGCCCTCTAGGATCTCTTCCTCCAGATCGATAACATCAGGAAGTCTACTTTCTGACAAATCAACCTTGGTGAGATTAGAAACCCGGATCTCATGGTCAGAAAGCGAACATTCTAACCACGCGCCCATATGCAAAGAAATCACGCATTAATTAACTATCAAAATCATACTTATTATAAAACGCAGATTGTGTGTGTGTGTGTGTACGTTTATATATTGGATCGGATTTCCTACATTTTTCAACCGATTTCAACAAAACTTCACAGGACTACGTAAAATTACCTTGCGGTGGTTCTGACAGCGCCAAAACTCATATTTAACAGGTCTTATATTGTGATTTTTAAACTTCTTTTCAAAACATAAGAATTCCCATTTCTTTTTTCAGTTATATCAAGAGAATTCACATAACACTTCCAATATAACATCATGAATCGAAATGATATACTCTGATGATGGCAATAACCAGAAATTACCGGGACACAAATAGAACTAACATCATACTTATTATAAAATCCAGGTTGTGTGTGTGTATGTGTGTGTGTGTGTGTGTGTGTGTGTGTGTGTGTGTGTGTGTGTGTGTGTGTGTGTGTGTGTGTGTGTGTGTGTGTGTGTGTGTGTGTGTGTGTCTGTACGTTTATATATTGGATCGGATTTCGTACATTTTTCAACCAATTTCAACAAAACTTCATTTTTTTTGTCTTGCACACTTTTTACTTTATTTTTACATTCAGAATGCGTTAAAAATTCTATTTACAAGACAATTGTTTATAATAAAATTCTATTCAATCTGTAGACTCATAACGATTGAAAACAATGTTTTTGTTTAAGTTTGGGTTTGACCAATTCGTTAAAATACAAAAAAAAAAAAAAATAATTAAGACATGCGTGTCTGTCAACCTTAAACAATAATCTGTGTCAATTTTATTTTTCAGTCTTTGTGATGGTCGATACTTGATCTATCTCTTACTGTTACATCCCCGGGAAACGCCGGGCGCTACTGCTAGTTTAATGAAAATATGCTGCCGAAATATGCGCATTCATTTTTTTTTGTATATACTATTGTCAATGATTATTGATTAAGGACGAGCGGTTTACTTTTTTGATTATTAGTTGATATACATATAAATTTACGGATATCCTATTAAGATTCTGAGTCCAAATTCCATCCGATACCATTGCGTTCGTATTCAACATATGGGAAAGGAAGGAATCCATCCCCTCTTATGTATTAAATAGTACAGCAGTCTTTATCTCTAGCTTTGGATAGAAATCGGCGAATGAGAAAAAAACACTGAACTGAAAACCGTCCGGATAGGAGGCTACGAATTCTGCTCTAGAAAACAAACTGCGTCCCCCTAGAGAAAAGATCTTTCGTCGCTGATTCGTTAAAGAATGTCTGATCTGACGACGGTTTCTTTCTGCCCAAAGGGACGCATATTCGAATCCTGCCAAGAAGCGCATTTTTTTTCTTTAATAAGACTTCTCGAATGGTCAGGACGGTCGACGAAAATACATTTATAAAGTGTTTAATAATCTGAACATCTAGTTAAATATGAACATCCACTAAAAATAACTTTTAAGATGATTATACATATATATATATATATATATATATATATATATATATATATTATTATTATTATTATTATTATTATCATTATTATTATTATTAATGAATAGTAAAATTACTTTAACTTGCCAAATAAACATTTATTGTTCTTCGTTTTGGCTCTGTTGAATTCGGAATTTCATTTTCTTCGCTCCCAAACGATTTCCCTCCCAGAAACCAGTCTTGCATTTATTTGTGAAGCACCTGTTATGTTCTTTATCATATAATCTTTTTTGGGACTATTCCAGAAAAGTTAAATGATTTTGAATAAATATGAAAAATAAGTGATAAAACAAAACTAAAACAAAATGATATGAGAAAAAAAGATTCCAGGAGAAATCATCTGATTGGGAGATGAGATAACCTATGCGACTTGTTGAAAAGGCGGACAGGAAAAGTCAATTTGGCACTTAGCACAAAGGAATTCATATTCATAAAGTTTATTATAGCCTTGGCAAAGTCGGAAAAATAAAACAGAATAGAAAAAAAATAACTATTTGCAGTCGCAAAAGTTATTATTTTTGTAGCATTGTTGGAAAACGCATAAGGAACAAAAAAAAGAAAAAGAATACTTTAACCATATTATCGAAACTATTACAGGACTTTTTTTATTATATAAACGTTAGGCTGCTTGAATTGCAGTTAGTGTCATGGTTAGCGGCTCTGGTCGAGAAACAGGTGATCCGGTTTCGAAACTTCGGTCGATGAATTATATTTACTTACGCACAAATATCTCTGAGAATGTTATGTATTCAAACTAATATACGTTAAGTACCGAGGAATATTGTGCTCTTTAGATGTGGTTGACAACCAATATAGGAGAAAGACTTCTTTGAATTCAAAACCGTATGTCACCCTAGCGATATGCACAGTAAAAAGCCATAGATTGGATTAATATCAGAGAAGAATTTTGAAGTCTCTGACTTAAACTTGTACTGTGCTATTATTTTAAATTTTTATATCTGGTATTAATTCAAGAAAGAAAACTTCTTTCGCATCTTCTATTTGAAACATACAACCAATGAGTTTGTTCAGAAAAGAATGGAAATTATGTGGGCCAACAGGAACCTCTTCTCGCCACTGTCAAACGGAGAAAAATGGCGTGGTTTGGACATGTTAAAAGACCCAACAGTCTGTGCAAGACCATCATTCAAGGCAGTTTGTAGACGTAGGAAAGGACGCCAACACACACAAAAAATGGATGGACAATGTCAAACAATGGAAAAGTATGACTACACCAGAATTGCTAATAGTTGCAGTTGATAGACCCTTGTGGAGGAGATTCAGTGCGAACTCTGCATTCGTCTCCCCGCTACGATTACAAAAGTCAAAGGGATGATGACGATCCTGATGTCCATAAGAACGTACTTAATTGACCTACTTTCGCTAACGTTCGTTGTTGATGCATAGAAGATATTTAACTTTAATATTTTTATGTTCAAATAAATGATTTTGGTACATGTTCTCTTATAGTTAAATTCATGAATCATTGGTAGCGCAACTCCACTGAAAGGTAACGGCTTGTTCTCGAGTTCACACAAGTTCTTTGGTCAGAGAAATTATTCAATTCGACAAAAAAAAGGAAATTGTGAAGAGCCTTGATCGTCGATGTCTTCGATGACACGGTAATAAGTCATAATAGATTCATCCCTAAAATCTCACAAAATGAGGATATAAAGAAAATGAAACCATTGAAAACAGATTTGTTAGGTAAAGAATTGAAATATTAAAATTCCTCAAGCAAAATCGATATGTTAAATAAAGAAATCAATTTGATATATCCTCATTTTGTGAGATTTTAGGGATGAATCTATTATGACTTCTCATTACCGTGTCATCGAAGACATCGACGATCAAGGCTCTTCACAATTTCCTTTTTACCTGCTGTTACATAGTTTTGTCGCATCTTTCTTCGATCACGCTTAACATCAATATGTCATTTGATTGTCAATTTTCGTTTTAACTCTCTTTACTCATTATGTTTCTTAAATGGTACAATTGTCACTTTCTGATTCTAATGTGTCCTATTTGCTTTCGTTTTTTTAAAACTTCGTCTTTTTTTACATGCCCAGTCTATTGTAATCTCATCATCCTTGTGCAGAGTCACAAAGTCACTGCTTGATCTGTGAAGAGATTATCAGAATACCCTGCCACATAGGATGTCATATATTACACTCAGCATTTTTTTTTCTTTATTTCTAATTACATTTTCCTGTTGCTTTACAATTCAATCAACGTCTAGGAAGGATATTTTGAAATACCAATGCGCTTTCAGATTTTTGGTGTTTTGTTGTAACCTAGGGAAGGTCGCTGAATAGAATAATCATACAAATGTTGGTAATAAACGAAAATACTAAGGACACGAACAACACATATAAGATTCGCCAGCAGCACGTAGGTGAAGTAGTCAACTGCTAGAATTGAGTAAAGTGTTTTCCACAATGAATCTCCAACTGCAGGATATTTACTAAACGCGCAGACAGATGTTTACACAAAGCCGAATATAATGTGGGGTATCCTAGCCCTTAGGCCCGTCCAAAAATGCCTCCGTAGACGCCGTATAAAACTGGGTCGGGTAGCTATTTCGTGAGATGAGAATTTGCCTGTCGACATAGATTCGTCTGCGTATCCTCTCTGCCAGAAGGCAGAGAGTTTGACCAGCACACCTGGAGACGTATTTACAAATCCAGACGATATCTACCAATTGCCCCACGCAGTAATATTTGGAGAAGGCTGAATTTAATGTGGGGTTCCCGAGCCCGTAGCCTCGGCCAAAAAATATCTCGTAGACCCCGTATAAAACAGGGTCTGGCAGTTGTTTTCCTTCGACATAGCTCCGTCTGAGGATCCTCTCTGCCCGGAGGCAAAGACATTGAACAGCACAGCTGAAGACGAATCTCCAACTGCAGACCAACATACAGTATTTACTACTGTATTTATGTGAATGAGAACATACCTATTATCGTCCGTAGCTATGCTACAACAGTCTTATTACAATTGTTGTTTAGGCATTTCTTCTCGTCTTACCTTATTACTTTCTCCAGTAGTGCCTTTCAAAGTCTTCTATCGACACTGTGTTAACTGCATATTTTATAGTGTAAATATTCTGCCCACTAATAATGAATCCCGGTTGGACTACTAATTCTCCACAGGTGTCGTTCATTTGTTTATTTCACAAGAGACGACTCCGTATTTTTGCCCTCAGTATTTCTAGCTCCTGCTGCGTTCTGTCGTGGACATTTCGAAATGAATATTTTATTCAATTCACGAAATTCTAATTTTATAATTCCTTTTTACGTATAAAATTACTTTAAACTTATTGAAACGCGAACTCCTTGTTTAAAAGTTGAAGACAATAATTTGCGCTCCATCTTAGAATTCATTAGAACAGGCCAGAGGTCTATTTCATTTGTTTTCTGCATAATGTGGAAGGACCTTTTACAAACGTGGAAAATATTCTTATGATATAACGATACAACATCAATGATGACGACACTAGTGGGAATAGATCAATGTATATTGATGATAAAGCCTTGTCTGTGAAATACACATAAAAAGAGGAAGTTATAGCAAATATAAGGACACAGAAAGCGCTAATGTCCCTTTCGTGCCGTTTCCCTTTAGGAACATATTTTTCCCAGATATAAAAGAAAACCCCAGCTTGGAGTTCTCACTTTGAGAAAACCCAAGACTCACTGTTTTTTGTTCGCAGAATATGTCCTCGATTGGGATATAGATGAATCCGGCCTGTTTGAATCTGGATTCTTAAACATGACGTTTTCAGACAAGGAAGTATCTCTATATTATATGTAAAACCATCATTTTTGTTTATCCTTACTCACTACTTTTAAAATAGCTTTGTGTATGTCTTATTGAGAACAAAGCCTATTTGTCATTTATTTTCCTTTCATCCATTGCGCTCCGTCTATGAAATACGGTGTTATTATACCATGGGCATAATAATGCCCATCACAGGAGGAACTTAAAGGGGAGAATAAATCTTTCTTTCCTCTCTCCCGTTACATCAACAAGAATACGTCATTATTATGATTCATTTTATATAAAGTTTAGTTTGTTACGGTACAAAGACAAAAATGAAGAACTCCTGCTGATGTTCGATGCCATTAATGTATCTGTTTTGTACAATCCTTCTTCCATGTTGAACTTTTAAAGTATTTATTTAATAATATTTTCATCTGCCACACAGACATAACTTGTGTGATCCCGCTAAGATCACAATCTCGTCAAAGATTAAGAAAAGATTTGAAGAAAGAGAAACGTGGCTATACAGAACACTGCAGAGTATACCATGGACCGAATGTTAGCAAGGACGAAGTTTTAAAGAAAATGGAAACAAAAAGGAAAGGTATATTAAACATGAAGAAGAAAGTTCAAATTTTTAGAGTACATAATGAGGAAAGAGCGCTTGGAAAATTTGATACTCACAGGACAGACTGAAGACAGCGGAAAAAAGAATGTCCCAGAGGAAAGCAATGCATAACATACATATTAAGTGTATAGCGGAACATGCTTTAGTAGAAGTTCAAAAAGCTAGAATTTATTAAGAGCTGCAAAAGACAGGACATTTTAGAGAGTCAATTTCTCACAAGCCCTGAGGAGACATGACACATAAGTAAACTACCGTATGACAGGAGAAACCGCTGTTAAATCCAACGTGTCTGTCATAGAGTGCGATGGCTCGTGAAGCCTTACAATATGAGGCTATTTGTAGATGACTTGTGGCAAGCAATCATATCCGATCAGTATTGACTGAGTCACTGAAGGGAAGGGATATAATGTAAGTGACCCGAGACCACTAATGATTCTCGGTTAAACGCAATGAATATTTGTGCCTAGGCACCATACAACGGTATTTTACAGATTATATATGTATATAATGTCTACCGGGACCTTTTTTTTAGTATATCCTTCTGTGCCTAACTAATCTTTACTTATACATTTGGGCACACATGAGGGGTATCTTTGAATTTCATTTATATTTATATTTATATATATATATATATATATATATATATATATATATATATAGGGTGAGAGAATTATAGATATAGAGATATATATATGTTTTATATATATATAAACACACACACACACACATATATATATATATAGATAGATAGAGAGAAAGTGAGAGAGAGAGGATATATATATATATATATATATATATATATATATATATATATATATATAGAGAGAGAGAGAGAGAGAGAGAGAGAGGGACATATATATATATATATATATATATATATATATAGGGCTAGAAAGTGAGAAAGAGAGAGAGATGGAGAAATATATATATATATATATATAGGGAGAGAGAGAGAGAGAGAGAGAGAGATAGATATATATAGAGATATATATTTTATATATATATATATATATATATATATATATATATATATATATAGAGAGAGAGAGAGAGAGAGCGAAAGAGGAGGAGATATATATATATATATATATATATATATATATATATAGGGATAGAGAGTGAGAAAGTGAGAGAGAGGGAGAAATATATATATATATATATATATATATATATATATAGAGAGAGAGAGAGAGAGAGTTATAGATATATATAGAGAGATATATTTATATATATATATATATATATATATATATATATAGAGAGAGAGAGAGAGAGCGAAAGAGAGGATATATATATATATATATATATATATATATATGGATAGAGAGTAAGAAAGTGAGAGAGAGGAGAAATATATATATATATATATATATATATATATATATATATATATATATATATATATATATAGAAAGAGAGAGAGAGAGAAAGAGAGAGAGAGAGAGAGAGAGCGGAAGAAAAATGAGAGAACGCAGCTGGGATTTTCTTGTTAAATTTGATGTCTCGTCTTTTCTTCGCGATTTCTTTTGCAAACTTTTCTAAACATTTCTCTAGTTTTCTGTCAGTTGCAAGCATTCGTACGTTCACATTTGAATCGCGTCAGCACCTTGGATGCCTATACACACCGTGTGAAGAACAAATTATCATCTAATGAATCTAAATCTCTATATGCGCATTTTTAAAAGTAATTATATTCGATAAGGTATAAAATATAGACCGGACATCTTTAAGAGGCTAAGCTTTTACGATAGATGATAGGCAAGATCGTATTATCAAACGAGTTGCGTTGGTGTGAAACGAATAGATTTTAATAATTTACAAAATACTCTGATATCTCCCTTCAGTATCTATGAGGTCCGGTCGGTCAGAATTGTAGACGGAAATAAATATACTGTTTAATAAATAACCGGGTTGACTACTCAAATGTGAGTATCCACGTGAAATAACGTTTGAAGTCATAAAAATATGTCGTATTAATAAAGAATCCATTTTCAAATTCTCCAAACGTTACTCACTGAGATATCCTTATAGTGATTTATCCAAGGGTAGCATAGATGTAGTAAAGGGCCGAATATATGGGGTACTCAGTGAGGATCGAACTCACTACTCAGCCGTAATTGATCTAGCAAGACAAGTTGCTAACTATTACACCGCCTCGAGGTACCCTGAGATCTGCATAGTTATTTTCTAAACGTAGCTTAGATGTGGCACAAGGCCGAACGTATGGGACACCTAGTGAGAATAGAACTCACTTTTCAGTCGTAACTGATCTAGTGAGACAAGCTTGGTAACCACGCCAAGGTGCCCAAGTGATTTTTCAACTGTAGCTTGGATGTGGCACAAGGCCGAAAGTAAGGGGTACCCAGTGAGAATCGAACTCACTACTCAGCCGTAATTGATCAAGCAAGACAAGTTGCTAACAATGACACCGCCTCGAGGTACCCTGAGATCTCCTCATATATCAAAAGTATGCCTTGGTTTTAATAGTAGCTTGTGCAGTTATAGATTTTTATGTGTGTTTCTCTGCGTTAAAAGCATTTAATCGACAAGATGAAAATCCTCACTCTGTAAATTAGTATATTTCATCAACATGCATCAAATTCACATTGATTTATCTGGCCACTTTCTGATGATAGGCGATTTTACTTCTTTTCCATGTGCCATGTCCGTTCAAGACATTGGTGATCGTGGCTCTTCACAATTTCCTTTTATTTTAGATCGTATTTTTGTTATCTTTTCTAAGCTCTGTTTCACCCATAATTATGCTCAAGATCGTTACGTTGTTTATATATTGTGTACGTTCGTATCTCTTGACTTCAATTATTCTTGTGAGTAACACATTTTCCATGCCGCTCTTCCTCATTATATGACCTAGAAATTTCAACTGTTCCTTTATTATGTAAAATATGTGTTCTTTCGGTTTTCATTTTCATGTTCGATCACAGGTGTTCTCAGGATCCTTCTGTAGAACGACATTTCTGTTGTTTCAAATCTTTTCATCTGTAAGATACAGCGTCCAGCATTCAATATACATATTAAAAAAACTAACATTATGTAAAATGTTTGTACGTTTTTCTTTGATTTTGACGAAATTTTCCTGTTTCTTAATACTTTTCTTAGCTTTTGGGAGGCTTCTTTTTTTTATCCCCTTGAGACTTCAGATTTTAATGTCGTCCTTCCCATCCTTTATCGTTGCTCATATGTTCGATCACAGGTATTCTCAGCATCTTTCTGTAGAACAATATTTCTGTTGCTTTGAGTCTCATCATTTGTGAGAACAACGTCCAGCATTCTCTATACATAGAAAAAGATTAGCATTATGTAAAATGTCTATACTTTCATCTTTTTTTATTTATTTATTTTTTTTTTTGTTTAAAAATTTTTTTTTGACGAATTTTTTCCGGTTTCTTAATACTTTGCTTAGCTTTTGGGAGTTAACGTCCTTTATTTCCATTGGTCTTCGGATTTTAATGGATTCCTCTATTAAAAGACTTCGCAGATATTTAAATTGCTGTATCTTTTATTTTGGTATTCTCCAACGTGAAATTTCCATGGTGGGCTATTAGTTTCGCTGAAAACTACGCATAATCTTCTTGCAATTGATATTTAGTCCATTCTTCTCTCTTTCTTCACACGCTTCTGCATGAGTTATTGTACTTCTCTCAGAATCGTGTTACAGTATAGGTTGAATATATTCGGTGAGAAGACATATCCCTATTTTATCGTGTATAGTTACCGCTTCTTGATGTATATTTATTTATACGCTGCTTTCCTTAACATAAAAACTGATTAAATGGAATAACCTGTCACCCCCCCCATCAGTGATTACACTATAGGTAGTAACTACCTATTAGCATCTGTAAGTGAATGTGTAAGTGTAAGAGAGTCTATACGGAATCTTCTCGGTTAGACGATCGAACTCTCTGCCTCTGAGCAGAGAGGAAGCCGGACGAGGCTCCGCCGAAGGGCAGAGTCTCGTTCGGGGAGGTTGACCAACCCGATCCCGTTTATACGGGTTCTACGGGCAAATTTTGCCGAGCATACGGGCTAGGAGAACCCACGTTAATCCCGGCTTGTGCCACATGCAACACTCGTTTGTTGGAGGGCAGTGCTAAAT
Organism: Acanthosepion pharaonis; assembly: GCA_903632075.3. Lineage (NCBI taxonomy): Eukaryota > Metazoa > Mollusca > Cephalopoda > Sepiida > Sepiidae > Acanthosepion > Acanthosepion pharaonis. The sequence continues at coordinate 146,516 of CAHIKZ030000780.1, read as the reverse complement.
ATTGTCTATCCGAAATCTTTTCGGCTAGACGGTCGAACTCTCAGTCTCTGAGCAGTGATGTATATTTATTTATAACCGGACGAGGCTTAGCCGAATGGTAGAGTCTCGATCGGGGAGGTAGACTGACCCGTAACCCGTTTATACGGGTTCTAAAGTTAATATTTTTTTAACTCACGTTAAACACGGCCTTTTGCCACATGCAACCCTCGTGGGGGCTAAATATTGTCTACTCGAAATCTTTTTGGCTAGTCGAACTGTCTGCCTCTGAGTAGAGAGGAACCAGGACGAGGCTCCGCCGAATAGCAGAGTCTCCTACGGGGAGGTAGACTATACCTTAACCTGTTTATACGGGTTTTAAAGGGAAAATCTTCCGCCGAGCCTACGAGCTTAGAAGATCCATGTAAAACTTGGCTTTGTGCCACATCCTCTCTTGTAGTGGGGCTAGTCAATATTGACTAGCTGCGATCTATTCCAGCTAGACGGTCGAACTCTCTGTCTTCAGGCAGAGAGGAACCCGGACGAGGCTCTGTCAAAGAGCAGAGTCTCGTTCGGGGTGGTAGACTGAACCGATCCCGTTTATGCGTGTTCTACGGGGAATTTTTGCCCGACCCTACGCCTCGGAAAACACACGTTAAACTCAGCCTTTTCCCACATCTACCCTCGTGGGGGTTGGTCAAGTAAATGTCGACTAGCTGCGATCTCTTCAAGCTAGACCGACGAACTCTCTGCCTTTGGGAAGAGAGGAACACGGACGAGGCTCTGCCGAAGGGAAGAGTCTTGTTCGGGGTTGTACACTGAACCGATCTCGTTTATGCGGGTTCTACGGGAAATTTTGTCCGAGGCTATGGGCGCGGAAGACCCACGTTATACTCGGTCTTGTGCCACATCAAGCATCTTGCGGGGTGGGGTGGGGGCTAGTAAATACCTACTAGCTGGGTCTGTTACTCTGCTCTTAGCTGTTGTAGAACTCTCTGACTTCGGGCGGAGAGGATCCCTAGGGCAGGAGCTTGGTAAATATTACTAGCTGGGATCAGTTGAGTACGATCCAGATTTACGGGAAATCTACCGTCCTTCCAATAGTAGCATTTACTATTATATTGACTTGTGACGACATTGTGCATAAATGTTACCTTTATTCTTATTATACTGTTTTTTTTTTGTTTTTTTGTTTTTTACAATAAACCTATACTTATTTTATTCACCTTGTTTTTCAAGTATATATTACTATTAGTACGGAGCATAACATAAAAACTTCTGGAAGATTCAATTTCTTCCCCGACCATAAGACTGTGTGGCAGACAGGTAATGATTACAAGGTACCTTTATCATTTGCTGAAAGACCTAACATAAATAATGTAAATAATTATAATGCCTCGTTCCAGAAATTTAGACAGAAGACATTTTCTTGGTTTGCATCTTGGTCGTTGGTTGGTTTTGCTTAGAGGCGAATCAACCCCTTTGGCTTATTTAATGCCGAAATCTACATATTTTGAAAGCAATTGTATGTGTTTAATTACTGCTAAAATGTATTGTTCGTCGTTTTACTATAGATATTGTCAGCATTTTTTTTTTACTTAGAAAAATGTATAACTGGTATTTTTAAAATATGAAAAAAATTATTTATATATTTTCATAGTGATTTTATTTTATTTGAGAGTTCTAAGTTTGTTCATAGCTGGGACCTTAACAATTTCTTCCACGCAGGTGAAATTCGGAACAAAAGCTTTGGTCTTGATGATATGAATTTGCCAATTTATGCTTTTACTGAATATACATTACCATATTTGTAGCATATTTTGTATTTTGTAGCATCATGGATTGGATTTATGCTGAAATATCACCATGAGATATCGCAGCACATCGATTGACTTTTTTGTTATAGCTTATCAATCCTTTTAGGTTATTTAAAACCAGAATATATTTTTTAGATTCTAAGAATTTTTATAGATATTAATTGTTGACTGATAAAAATCTTACTAATTAACCCATAATTGCGTGAAGAAATAAATACATCCATTTTCCAAGGTTACCCACGCGCAAGGGAATATAAGGAAAGCAACCTAAATTCGAACTCGTCTCTTCGATTTCAATTTGCGAACCGTTATTCATTGCACCACCCTCTCATCCAAGATGACAATACCTGTTATTCCCAGGTGGTTACCCATTTAAGTACAGTTCACACTCGACACTGCTTAACTTTCAACGAGATATGGTCGTATGCCTCACTTAGGTTTACTTCGACTGCTTGAGAATGAATTAAGTTATGCAGTAAATTGTATCTTTTTTTTTTGTTTTTTTTTTTCTAATTTAGAGTTTTAAAAATGTGGACGGATATAAAGTAAACAAAACGGTCTAAATGTGATAATATAAGGCAAAACAATATAGAAAAAAGATAAAATTAGAATAAGAAATTTAGTTTTTAAACATCATGAAGAAATAGTATTGAGAAATGTTAGTTATGTGCCATGCACCATACACGCGTAGGCGATCATGTATCGAAAGACACAAGACAGATTTTTTCACGCAGTAGGTTAACATTTCTTTCTGCGGTAGACCAGATGCCATCCAAGGCTCTAGAATCCTGCTATCCAACCATAGCTGGGGGAGAAGAAGAGGACTCATACCTTTCTCAAGGTTATTAGCACGTAAGTGAATGTAACGGATTCGACTGGAATTCGAACTCGGCTCTCCGATTCCTCAATCCAAGCCGCTATCCATTACTCCACCGTCAATGAATAAGGCACTAAAACATGATTTAAAAAACGAATATTATATTCCGAGTAATAATCATAGACAATTCCACAGATCGGGAAAATCGAAAATAAATATGATTGTGGAAATTTTTAAAATGGAAATAGCTGAAATACTATAGAAAAGAAGTAAAAAGTTTTGGAGAGCGAAGATGATGTAATAAGTCAAATCTTGGAAATTAAAGAAAAAAAAATCAAATAAACGACAAAACAAAAAAAATAGACAATAAAGAAACTACCTAAAGAAGCAATACGACCCTTGTCAGTACTTAGATGGGTGACCCCTTGGGTATATAAGTGGATCTAAGCTTCGATGCATGGGTGGTGTCATTTACGGGCAAAATAACTTTATCTCCCCATCTGTTGATTAGATAAGTAAGACTTGTATCCCTAACACTATTATCATCTCCAAAAAAATTTCAAATAATGCAAAAAACGCTCAATAAATTAACAGCTTAAAGAAGAATCCGGGCCTTCTCAGTACCTGGATAGGTGAACGCTTGGGAATATAAGTGGCTGTAAGCTTAGATGTGCGGGTGGTGTAATGAATAATAGCTCGAAATCTTTAATCGGATAGCCGAGTTCCAATTCACATTTGCGACGTTATATTCACTTACGTGCAAAATAACTTTATTTCGCAAAAGGTGATTTATGTAGTAAGACTTGTATCACTAAAACACCTCCAAAAAATAAATAAATAAATAAAAATCTTACATCCTAAAAAAAAATTATTCGGTTTTAAATAATTTGCAAAGTGTTGATAAGCCGACGAAAAGGAATCGATCAATCAATCAAAGACTGTTCTGATGATATGAATAGAAATTGAACTTAGAATTCAAGAAACAAAACTAGTGAGAAAAAGTTATTATGCAGAATAATAACTAAAAAGGGAAAAAGGATTCAAAAGTATACGCTTGACTTAAAAGCTGTCCACTTGAACCGTTTTATCATATTCAATGATAATTTACTGCTTTCATTCAAATGGCGCGCCTCGCAACGCGCGATAATCATAGATCATCAATATTGATACATCGTTTGTGATCTAAGCGACCTTTTTCTTCTCTCTTTCATAATAAACCTTTGACCGCCTTTTCTGTTTCTCTTCGCAGCTAATTGTCGCCATTTCTTTCTTTCTTTCCTTTGCGTCTTTCTATGACAATGCCAAGAACCTCTGCCCAAAATAATTACTGGGCTTGGCTTTACAAGTCTGGAGATCAAAATAAATATAGAATAATCAACGTGAAACCATAAGAAGCCGAACATATGGAAATACAAAAACATATTATAATCGAAATAAGAAAAACAGAATAAAAAAGTGTATATTAGCTAAAAACGAAAGCAATAAACGACATAAAAGTCAATTCATATGAACAATGAACGGGGCTGACTAAGCATTAATAGTTTTTAATAAGAGACGTGGTCATGCCGCAGAAAATGTATCATTTAGCAGCGTGACTTTGAAGTAACTGCTGTCCAGATGAGATAAAAAAAAGTGGGTAAATGTCGGAAATCTTTCAAAATAAGATCCGACGTGATTTGACGTTAGATTGAAAATAGCTGACGTCTGCCCAAAAAAGACAGTGTAACATGTCTTATCGGAAGTACAAAAGGAAAACAATTCGACTTGATAATTTTAAACTCGTGCCACATTTAAACCTTAGAAATATATCCTTTTGTGAGTGCAGGGAAACAGAGATATCATCATCGAAAACGGAAGGCGTTTTTCCATACATGGTACTCGAAATATGTGTCCTCTAATATATATATATATATATATATATATATATATATATATATATATATATATATATATAATCATATATATTATAAATTTACGAATCTAAAAATATGGTTCCATCGCTACCCTATCTTAACTTAAGCTCATTTCTAAAGTAACTCATATAGTTGTTAGTGAAAATGAATACACTTGTCAAAATGATGGAATTTCCCCGTATCCTAAGAAACTAATATTAAGAATGTATGTGCTTATAAAACTCAGTGAATTTCAAAATAAGTTATTTCTGAAATTCGCTTGAAAATGAATCAGTACTAGGGACTTTAATTTAATTATATAATTTAATTGAAGTTTATAGTTTCTGTTTTTGAAACATGGTAATTCCTGTGTAGCAATGAAACGGTATTTTTTAATTAGTCAATTTATAATACTTATGCTCTGCAGAATTGTATTGAGTTCTGTTTTACAAAAATAAAAATAATGAATAGGAACACCGGATTATAAATCTTACTGTTCATTATCTTTATTTTTATATATATATATATATATATATATATATATATATATATATATATATATATATATATATATTGAACAATAAAATATATTAAAAAATAAAATCTTCAGACACACTGGGTTGTAGGCTAATATTGTTTCGTTTTTTTTATTATTATTTCATTTAGATTGCTCGACTAGTTTCGGTCAGCATGCCCATCATCAGGAGGAAAACATTCTGCTTGCTAGTAGCAGAGAACTACAGAAATGAATGTGTTGATGGAGAAAATGACCTTTTGTCTGTCGTTTTCATTTGTTTTTTAACATAATTTTTTAACATTACTTGAGTTGATCAAACAGTTTCTTTTAAGTTGTTCTTTGAGATAAGAGCTGGATGGATCCATGCTACTCTGAATTCCCCTATATATATATATATATATATATATATATATATATATATATATATATATATATAGAATCTAGATTTAAGGTATGTTATATTTATCGGTTAAAGTGAACAACATCAGGTATATAGCGTATGTAATCATAAAAGTGGACATTGTAAATATATGTGGTCATTGACGTCGACGCCCAGATGCGACGCTGTTTCACACTAAACGTACACGTCAGGTCAAAGTTTGACTTGAATGCCCACTTTATATATATATATATATATATATATATATATATATATATATATATATATATAATGAAATGGATTAAGTCTGACAATTATTTAATATATTTGTTGTTTATACATCATTTTTATAGCTACCAGTCATTTAAGTAAATACTATGTGTTTAATTAAATATATTAAATTACATTTACCGGCCTGAATCTTCGAGAAATTTTGTAGAAAATATGCGTTCTATACGGAATCCGTCATTTGATCTGAGGTGCGATGCTATTTAGCTACAGAGAAGCGCCTGTTTAGTAAAGTTTAAATTACTCTTTTAAACACACAAACTTCGACGATTTTTCTTGATCGATCATATCTGCTCCCGAAACATATGTTAACACAAAGAATGACAAACATATAATGAAATGGATAAAGTTTGACAATTATTTAATGACCGAACAAATATTTTCTACGAATTTTCTCAAACATTCAGGCCTGTAATTAATACTGTTTAATTAGAAATAGAGCATTTACTTAAATAAATTGTATCTATAAAAATAACGTATGAACAGAATATATATATATATATATATATATATATATATATATATATATATATATATATATATATATATATATGGATTGGTTGCATAGTAATGTTGGCGGTGAGTGAGATCGATTTTCTCCCTTATCGTTTAACTTCTTTCTTTTTCCTTCTGGTGTCTTCGAAAATTTGTTCCGATAGGGATTGAACATCGCTAGCTGATTCCGTATTGTGCACGTGTTTCAAACGATTTAAGCTCAAGTCCACTGGCTTCCAGTGTTGTTTTGAATTGGTCCTTGTATCTTCGTTGAGGGAAGCCCCGTGGTCTTTTAGCTGAAGCGAACTCACTGAATAAGATCTGACTTGGAAACCTTGACTTTTCCATTCTTGCTATATATCCTGATCATCGAAGACGGCTATTACAGATTAACGATTAGATGTTTTGACTGGTGTGTAGGTAACATCGTAATTCTATATGATTTGACATCATTATTCTATTTGATTGAACGAATATTTTTCTGCAGAAAACGTTCAAATTTGTGGATATCGCGACTCTATAGAGAGGTGGTCTCGCAACAATATAACAGCAGCATTATAGACCGTAATTTTTTGTTTCTAACTTTAGATCGTTGTTGTTGAAGACCCGTTTGATTAGCATTCCAAATGCTTCTCTTAGGTGAACTTGTTTGATATATTTGATGCCTCTTATCTTTTAATGTATATATTACATCAGTATTAACAAAAGCGTCAAAGTTCAGTGTAGAATTATTAAAGTATATGGAAGTGTCTGTTCGAGGCTTCCATTGTCATCTGATAAGCCTGAAGTTTGATTAGAGGAACAGTAATATGGCTGGCAATGTTAACGGAAACAAAGATATTAAGCACGGTGCCAGAGATTAGATTGGCTTTACATTGATCCTCATCAAAACCCATCGCTTGATGGAAGGTAGAATTTTATAAGAGGATTAATATACAGTGATATTCTCATCATAAATCTTATAATATTCTCTCATTGAAAGGTGTTTTCTAAAATTATAGGAAGACTTGAATAATGAGAAAGAAAAATAATAAATCAATGTTTTGTGAATTTCTGGGATGAGGAGTTTATTACAGCAAATTTTCCTACGGGAGAATTGTCTAGTGCGTCAAAGCGTTGCTTTGTGAATTTGGCGATATATTGGTTGTGAATTCAATCCTTGGATCGGGCAGTGTGTAATTCCACTCAGTGGAAGTGGGTGAGTAATGAACGAATATTTCTAAATAAAAATAGGAACTAGAAAACATCGTTCGGGTGAGAACAGTCTACCCCAGGAATTTAAATGAAGTGTTCATTTCAGAATTCTCTGTAGATTATCCAGATCGATATACAGCCATAACAACAATAAAGATTAGGAGTGTAGTTCGAATATAAATAATAAATCAATATATGATAATGATGTTTTCTCATCTCAAAATCTAGTAAGAAATTAGTTGACGAAAGGATATCATGATAAGAATATCAAAAGATATAAGGTAACTTTTTTCATACTAATGATCCACTGAATGTACGGGGTTAATTTATCGAGTTGTATGAGCGTAAGAAAAGGCAAGCCGTTAAATTCTTTGGGCAAAAATAACGGTAATCTTGAAGAGGTCAAAATTGTAGTGATTGAGAGAACTGCCGGGATTCTGTTCCACGAATCATCATTACTTAGATATGAGTTTGTTACCATGAGTTTCACGATTTTATGGTCATCAGACAGAAGCGTGAGACCCAGTGTCACAAACCCATATCCATACAACTGAATACATATATATATATATATATATATATATATATATATATATATATATATATGTGTGTGTGTGTGTGAAAAATGTATATATATATATAGATGCGAAAAAAACATATTTTAAATCAATTAATTTATAACATATATATATATATATATATATATATATATATATATGCGCGGTACTTATTAGAAAGCGCTCAATATCAGAGATAGAGCTAACATATTTGGTTGGATAGATGTGAGATTGTGACCCTGACGATCGCTAAAGTGTGAAACCCAGGGTCACAAACTCACATCTATCCAACGAAATATATATATATATATATATATATATATATATATATATATATATATATATTAAAGAAAACAAGACAAATTTAAGCTTCCATGAGGTTGTAATTTATTTCGCTATGGATCTTCTTGTTCCCTGGATCATCAGACATCACTTCCAAGTATGTAAAAATTGAATTTAAACTTACACTTTGGGAGGGTAGTATTCAGCCGATGTAAATTGATATAGAGAGGGGTGAGAGATATTGTAACAGATATGGTCGAAATTAGAGAGGGAAGGGAGAGATAGTAATGCTTTTCAATCTATTTTTTGTCACAATACTTAATAGAGAGTAAGTGGGCAAGGATCAGACATTGACCTATTCATTACTCAGCATATATATATATATATATATATATATATATGTGTGTGTGTGTGTGTGTGTGTGTGTGTGTGTATCTACAATCTTCGGCAAAGTCGTCTTTGAAGTTTTAATCAACTTCGATGTAGTTAAGCACCTGGCATCCCATGATCTGCTCTCTGACAAGCAATATGGTGTCCTCTTTGCCCGATCTACAGCTGATGTGCTCACGGCCATAACTGAATTTGTTTACCAAGCGATTCACAATAACGCAGAAGCTCGTGCCGTGGTCTCTAGATATCTATAAAGCGTTTGATAGAGTTTGGCATGCCGGTCTACTTCGTAAGCTTCGGGGATACGGTATTACAGGACGATTATTTGACTTAATACCAGCTGTTCGAGTGGAACTTACTTCTTACTATTTAAATAAGTAAATAAGGCAACAGGGATGATTTTCTACATGGCATGGCGGCTCCCATTCTAAAGGCTAGAGGTGATGGGAGTATGAATGTAGCACGTCAGAACATATGCCATACAAATAGTGATAGAACACTGATAGGATCGCGACGTTTCAACTGTAATATGGAAAATAATTCATCAACTACAACGCCACCTAGACGCTTTTGAACTCAATCAAGACAGTGAAGACTGAAGAGTTCCAGCCATGATACGTAAGCAATAGCCGATTTTTGATCTGACGGGCTCTTATCAAGATTTTAACTTTTATTAATTATGTTATAGCAAATATAAATTCCACAGCAGAAAACCTTCTGACTGGTGTCGCCACATCGTAGAAAATGCAAATAAAATGAAGTGTCTATCTTTAGACAAAATTAGTTCCCGAGCTAACCCGAGGACCTCTGCTAGAATTTAATAAATCCGGCCTTTGATATCACGGGCCACGGTAACAGTGAGTGCAGTCGTAGTCAAATAAAAGAGTTTTTTTTTTCCTTTTCATTTCATAGCGAAATTGTAGATTATTCCCAACATTACTTTCAAGAATAAATACAGTCTGTAAATCACATGATTTTCCCGAAGGGTGGAAATTCTGTTTTTATGTTTGTGTGCACCATCTCCTTACAGGATATGTGCGATCGTTGCTATTAATTAGGATGTTTTGTTCATATGGGCAAGTAGACGCCTAAAACTGAAAGCTGAATCACGACTATGCGTGAGCAAAGCTGCAGATGCCGTTCGTTATACACTTCGTAATCTTATCGGCAGGAAATAACAGATCTCTCCTTCGGCTGCATTCGTTTCCATGAATTAAACACAGTTTCCACAATTTATTAAAGACACAGCATCGTCTCTGCTGGGTACGTCGTATACAAGATCCACCATGGCAGAATTAATGGCGCGGATTGGTTAATGCTACATCTGTCTACTAGACCCACGCCGTCGTTGTTGATGGTTGTTATCGCAGAGATCTCTTTAAAATGATTGAGATAGTAGTGGTCACTGGTAGCAGCTAGGAGCTATACATATTTCCTCTCTAGTATACACAATTTACAGTGGATGCCACCTGCAATTCTTCTCAGGAAGTGTGTTGTTACAGCTTTCATATCTTGGCGGCCATTTGTCTATATGATCTAGTATTTCCTGACATTGCTAGTGAAAAGATTATCCGATTTTTTTTGCATGATTTGCTGGTGTCTTCGCTTCCGTCTAAGCGCTGCCGCATATAAGATTCATACTTCATTTTGTTGACACTCTTTCGACGATCTCTAAAGGTTTATACTTGTATAATAGTCTATAGTCTTATAGTCATTTAAATTCGGCGAATGTCTACCTTTCACGTCCCGCTCAGATCTATCCCAGTCTGTTCATATCTATCTATCTATCTATCTATCTATCTATCTATCTATCTATCTATCTATCTATCCCATTCTGTTCATATCTATCTATCTATCTATCTATCTATCTATCTATCTATCTATCTATCCAAAACTGTTCATATCTATCTATCTATCTATCTATCTATCTATCTATCTATCTATCTATCCTAGTCTGTTCGTGTCTATCTATCCCAATCTGTTCATATCTATCTATCTATCTATCTATCTATCTATCTATCTATCTATCTATCTATCCCAGTCTGTTCATTATCTATCTATCTATCTATCTATCTATCTATCTATCTATCTATCTATCCCAGTCTGATCATATATATCTATCTATCCAAGTCAGTTCATATCTATCTATCTATCTATCTATCTATCTATCTATCTATCTATCTATCTCAATGCGTACATGATCATAATCTATGAATATCTATCTATTTTTTCGTACGATCACCGAAATTAAGCAACCACGATTCTGGTCAGTATCTAGATGGGTGATCGCTTGAGAATGGGTGGATTGTGTAATAGATAACAGCTTAGAATTTGGAAATCAGAGCTCTGAGTTCCAATTCTAGTTGGATTCGTTATATTCATTGAATCGCAACTTCACTAGGGACGGATTTTCTCACCTAGGCATCAGTTATCTAGTAAAACTGGTATTACTAAAAAATTATTATCTAACAAACATCCTTACAATCTTAAAATATTTTCTCTCTGAAAACAACATGCAAAGTGTTGATAACCCATAAAAAACGAATCTATCTATCTATCTATCAGGCAAAATAAAATTTCAAAACAGTGAATATGGGTTACATTTCATATCATGATTAGAACATGTAATAAGATGACACAAAATGATCACATATACAGTACAATACGAACAAACATATGTCAAAATAAGTAAATTGTATAGAAAGATCACACAACGCCCAAATTATTTCACTGTATATATTCCTTGATTTTTAACTCGGAACTGTGAACAAAATACAGCAAGATTTTATAAGCAACCAAAGTGAACAATTAGGACTAACCGAACAGGTTCCAACATGAACTAAATTCAAACCAGTGACGTTTCGAGAATAGCACAGGCAACATATGGGTAGGAATTATCACAATCTAAATTAATTTATGGCAAAAAATTTTGATTGATTTCTTGTAGATCTTATCAATGTACAATGCTTTGATCTTGGTGAAGATCTTAAATATGATCTCGACCATGAATTGATCTATCATCTCTCTTATCTTCTCTTCTCTATCTATCTATCTATCTATCTATCTATCTATCTATCTATCTATCTATTATTTTATACTTTGATATCTGTCCCTCTATATTTTTACATATGCCAAAAGAACGCTATGTCCAACAGCTCTCTCTCTCTTTGTCTCTCTCTCTCCCCGTATATATATATATATATATATATATATATATATATATATATATATATATATATATATATTCAGTTTTATGGATATGAGTTTGTCACATTGGGTTTCACGCTGTTGCGATAATCAGAAAAAAGCGTGAAATTCAGAGTCACAAACTTGTATCCATACAGTTGAATATATATATATATATATATATATATATATATATATATATATATATATATATATATATATATATATATATATATACTATTCGGCAATGTCGTCTTTGAAGCTGTAGTCAATGACGAAGTGGTTAAGCACCTTAAATCCCATGATATGCTCTCTGACAAGCGAATTTTTTTCGGCTTTGCCCGATCTACAGCTGATGTTCTCACGGCCATAACTGAAGTTGTTTACCAAGCACTTCACAATAACGGAGAAACTCGTGGATTGGCTCTAGATGTCTCTAAAACGTTTGATAAGGTTTGGCATGCCGACATCCTTCGTAAGCTCAAGCGATACGGAATATCAGGACGATTATTTGACAATACAATCTTTCCCGTCAAACCGTGTAATGATGGTCGCCCTTCACGGATTCTCTAACTGTACCTTTCTCACGAAGGCATGTGTTCCTCAAAGCTCTATCCTGGGTTCTGTACTGTTCCTTATCTTCATTAACGATTTTCCCGATGTCATCAATACCCAAGTTGGCATCTATGTAGATGACACTAATATTTACTCCTTGTCTAAATAGCAAATCTGGTATCGCTGACAAAACTAACATCAAAAATAAAACTGCTCTCTATTAACCGCCACAGAAAACACTCCCTGCCTTCTATTAGAAGGTTTATGCTCAACTTTGCGACTGCTTGGTCTCACACTGCTATATCTACCGCAAGGAAAGTTCGTTCTCTGTATTGCGCCAGAATGTTTTTCTCGCCTGAGTACATCCTTCAAATCTATAAATCAACCATTCACCCTTGCATGGGATACTGCTGTCATATATAGTTTGAAGCCCCTGCTGTTCGCCTTACGGTCCTCGGCGAAATCCAGAGACGGATATGCATTGTGGTTGAGCCTGATCTGGTATCTCGTTTACAGTCGTTCTCTAAGAGACGTGCCGTTGCATCCCTCTGTCTTTCCTGCAACTACTTTCAGGGTAACTGCTCCGACGAGCTACTTTCGCTAGTTCCCAAACTGCATGAATTTAAACGTGGTACTAGTTTGGTATCTGTTCCGTTGTCGAAACGGCTAAATGTAGCCGTCTCTTCTACTCTAATAGCTTCATGTCTCGCATTTCACCATACTTGCTTCACTGAGAGCTCTAACCTCCACCTACTCAAATGCAATGTCAAACGAAATTTCCAGATGCCTTGATTTATTCCCCGCCCTTCTCTTCATCGATTTCTCTATCACGCCTCTTTTCTCTTGCTCCCGCTCTCTGTAACCCCTTGCGTTCTAGTGGCACTCCCGCCTTGCCTGGGATTAAAAACTTTATATATATATATATATATATATATATATATATATATATATATATATATATAAGATAGGATAGCTAAAATATTCCCTGGTTAAGTAATCCAAGTAGATCCTCTTAATATAATATAATAAAACTGATCCACAAAAGAGAGATCAATTTCTTCGACCATATCTGGCCACCTAACTCCACATATTGCAACACCCTTGATAATTATTTGTGGGGTACAGGTGAACAACACACCAACAAAACTGCTTCTAGCACTAAAGAAGAACTGAATGCAAGGTTTTTGGCAGCATTCCCTATCTGGCGGCATTTAAGCTAGTTCCTGCGGAGGGCACTTGACTGAGCCTTTATCAAGATAGGCAGTGGGGAGTAGATGCGAAAGGCATCAATAAACTACGGAACTGAAAATTGATCGCTGCATTTAAGTATTGCATTAGTGTTTCATCTTACCTTTTAAAAGTTCAACGATAATTCTTCTGTCGCCACTTAAATTAAAGAAATTTTGATGTACGTAGGTCCTTGCTGGCCGTACAAACAATCATTTTAATTACATGGGCGACTTTTATGGATTTCGCAATTAATTTCGAATATTCCGAAATTTATTTCCAAGTTATAAAAATTGTTATCGTACAAAAAAAATCGTCGTAAAAAATCACATAAAAAAATCGCCGAAAACAATCGTATTAATGCAAACTTGGGAATACACATTTTTAGGATTGTGGATCCGGATCCGACCCGGAATGTTTTTACTATGCTCACGGAGTCAGCCCGATTCCAAAATGGTATGATATGTTGGGCTGTGGCCTGTAGAAGTGGAGTTGAAAAGATGGACAATTATATTTTTAAACAGTGTAATTTGAGACCAGTAATTTTTTCATTTGAAAGTTAGAGAGTTATTTCCCTTTAATTGTTTTCAATGGCAGAAACCAATATGGCGCAATCACAAAACAATCGCAGTAATGAAAACTTGGGCCACTATCACGTCTGGATTCACTTTTTTCAATGTTGGTGTCATGGGTCCTTACCTATAACTACAAAATGAACTCTTCCTAACACTATGTGTACTACGCCTCTCAAGAGAGAGGGACGAATCGAGTCGAGCCGATAGTAGTTCACTCCAAACCAGACTGACAGTCATACTAACACCTGCCACATCTTGTATTATTATTTCGTGTAATATACCTTCGTTATTTCTACTCTTGTGTTCGTGTTGTTATTCCTTGGTCCTAACATGGACCATACAGTTGGGTTCAGTAAATTCCAATATACGCAAAAAGAAAGCATTTATTAGGAATAAGCTTTTATGTTTAACTCTACTATACTCCATAGGGAATTCAGTTCCCTGTCTGTTGTTAATACTTCTCTCTACAAAAACCGTTTATATGTCATCGATTCCTGGCCCAAATTTGGAACTCATTCTTTTCATCATACAACATAAGGACTACAAGCAGGCTCATAGGATTATGAGTATACGTGGCTTCCTGTGACGTCACCCCAGCCTCTCTGCCCCCGTGCTATCCTGTGACGACCAATGTGACTTAGTATTGGTCGCGGCGCCAAATGTAAAGTTCTAACCATTGGCTGATTCGGATAGGAATCTGGTTAGATTCGGTATCAGCTTTGTCGTTCCCAGCTCGCCTCCAACGCCTGGTTACCGAAGTAACTGCTTTGACTTCTAGTCTAACCTACCCACGTTGTGATTTGATCTTAGGTAGACGAAATCAATCAGTCACCGAGCCGTAATGCAAGCCTAGTTCGAGCAAAGGTAACACCGCACAAGTATATATAAAAGAAAATAAAGTAACAACTCGAAAAGTTCAATTGTGTTAAAAAAAGAATAACAATATTTTTATATCTGGTTTCTGAATACAGGACTGCTTCTTTCTTCCAACCCGCTTCTATGGATTCGTGACACTGCGTTTGTTAGTCGAGTCTTAATATCTTAAGTTGTTTTTCAACAACTGTTTTTTTTCTATTTGCAGGTGATATTGTAAAACTTGTTTTGGTGGTGTGAGTCTAAGTCGTTCTTCAAAAATAAATTGTTCTTGGTTAGAAGTCGAAGTCGGGATGCGTGGATATCTTCAGTCAGCTTCCAGCGAGGCAGGTCTCAGAGCTCACGGCTCAACTCTGTCTGCGTGTGCGTCTGTCTCTTCAACTGCTACTAACTAACTCTCGTCTACTCGCTGCGACTCTGTTTATATGGACGCCGACCAAAACCGGGTGTGGCCTGTTGTAGTTTCGGTTCCTCGACAATTCTAAATCCACAATAAGGATTTTCTTTGTTTTCGGACAGGAAAATTTATCACTTTCCACTTTTGGAAGTTCATTACTTTCTGCTTAGAGTGGTTCTTAAGTGTGAGATACCAACATGAGAAAGGAAGAATTCTTCCTTTCTCATGTTGGTATCTCACACCAATCCCCCCAGAGGGCGTCAACAGGTTTCCCTTCTTTCCCATAGTGGTATCTCACACCAATCCACTCAGAGGCGTCAATTATCGCTTAAAGGAGGAAAAAAATTATCTTGCTTTTTTCTTTTTTTTTTTTATTACACCACACCCCTACAACTCGTAGTGTGGTCCTTAATCTCTATCTTAACCAAATGTCATCTGGAATTTATCAACGAGATTTTCGCCAGCGTCAAATGGGTGGTTAACTGGACGTCTTCGCAATCTGTATCCAATTATCTATCCCGGTAACAAACTTTTATCATGTCCACATCTGGACAATAAAACAGGTGGTCTATTTCCAAAAACAAATGATATCTCCGAAAGATAGTTAATGGTTTATTCTTTTCTTCTTCTTGGGTGGCCTCAGCTGATGCCATTCTCGGTCAGTACGTGACCTGATTACGATTATCTTCCAGAATTCTGTTTTGTAGGCCACTTGACCAATTTGAAATTTTCATTATTGCCATGGGCAGATTGCTATCCTTTATTCGCCACCTCGTAGCATAAATTAATTCCGACAGATCCGTGGTCTTACGAATTTCCTATCTTCCGCGAAAAAAAAATTTTTTTTCATGTAAATGAAAATAAAATCTCTACCACTTTTCTTTGTTAAAAAAAAAATAACATCGCTCAGTATGTCTTTTCGTGATAGCTTCTTCTCGCCTTAATTATTTCTCGGTTTTAATTTTCACGCGACCGCTAAATAGTGTCACATTCCCTCCGTCTTTTCTACTCACATTTTTCTTGGCAACTGCCCTGACGAATTTTTTACCTGTTGCTCCGACAACGTGTATTTAAGTGTACTATTAGATTGGCATCTAGGCCACACCCGTTTACTGTTGAAATAGCTAAATGCGACTGATACCTCCACTCTGTTTTTCTCGCACCTCCCACATGTGGAACACCTTTCCGTTTACTTGCTTCCCTGATAACTTCAATCGCCAACAAGTTAAAGGCAATGTTAATCTCCATCTCCTGTCTTCTTGTAACCTCATCAAATTTTGTCCTTTCCAGAATCCTCCCTATTTTCAGTCTTTACTCCTTGTCACAACTGCGCACTAGTGGCATTCTCGCCTTTCTTGTGGTGAAATGTTTAAAAAGAGGGAAAGAAAAGTATTATAATATCGATTAAATCCTAAAGAATGATTAAGTAAAGAACAAGTTGAAAACGAATACAGCTTTCCTAGTCTTGTATTTGACACTGGAATAGTTGAGGCGTTGCGTATAAGGCAATTCATACGTTGAATTATGCTTCCGAGAAGAAAAAAGAAGTTAATTATTACAACAGCCAGATCAGAACTAATTGTCAATACAACAGTCAGATCAGAAGGAATATAGTGTATTGCCACCATATCTAGGCTGGAATTGCTTATTTAGCCCATTCCAGCCTTGGCAGAGTTGAAAAACCTTAGAGGTGATAAATCATTTTCCATCTAAAGCGCTTTTTCCATAGGCGAATCGTCACAAGTCACCCGTTACTATATGGCTATTATCAGGGAAAATGTTCAGACGAGCTAAATTCCATGTTTCAAAGATCGTACCTTTACAACTGGGAACCTTCATGCCACGTACACAGGGTCTAATCGTCTTCATCCCCTTCGTATTCCACTGGAGAGAAGCAAATTCCACTCAGACAGCTAATTCTCAAGAAGCGGTATTTTGTGGGACAGATTTCCCATAAGAATGTTTCACAATCATTACAGTCTTAACCTGCCCATGTCTAGGATCAACCATTATTTTACATCCATATCCTGATACACTGCATTTCTTTCCTTCTCTTACGCCCATAAAACAATATTCTCTGCTTTGGTTGGATCTTAGGCCTTATATTGGGGGAAAATTGTAAAGAATAGAAACAATAAAAATTTAACATATACGTTGTCTGAACAACAGATATTTATAATGTTTGATAATGAACTCAGAAAGAAATATGCATTAAAAATCTCGAGAATGAAGTAACGGAATGCGACAATAAAGGGTGACCATTTAAGCATAAGAAGATAAAATGATCGTCAGCAAGAGACACAACCCAAACTGTGAGCGTTGAATTCTAGGGATTATAATCAAGCAATACATATGTCCTCTCGCGGACATCTGTCCACAGCATTAAGGCTAACATCCTTCAACCTCGCCTCCGCTGGGTAGTTCTCGTGTCCAAAATGTGTCCCACTCGACTCCAACATATCATCTTGTTTTGAGAACTCACCAACGGCAAGACGCTAAGCGGAGGCCAAAAACAATGGACTCTGAGTTCGGTAACCATTGCTTAAAATCACCTTTCAGATATCCGAGCGGCTACCGAGACTTTCGCGTCCAATCCTCAACATGAAGGAAATCTGAGACGTGCTGTCAAGAGGGACAGACTTGCCAAGCCGCGTCCACTAGCCAAACCCACTGCTAGTCCAGGTCACGGCTCTTCATGAGTTGGCTGGGCATTCAAAAGCATTTCTGCCATTGCCACCAGAGGAGAGAAATGGAATAAGATGAAGATCCCGATGTTTGGAAGAGAGCGGGTGCCAACGACTCTACAATACACTCGTATCTGACGTCAGAAAGTGTAACTCATGAATCCAAAGCCATAGAGGAATAAGAAAAATGTCTTCCAGAAAATAACCAAAGTCATAAAAAGATAGGAAAACAGAAACAAGGACAAAATGATGAAAACATATCAGATACTTATTCTCCTTGAAGGCAATGAATTTTGTTTATTTTACCAAAAATAAACAAAATCCAAAACGAAGAAAAAATGTACAGAAGCGACGGAAAAAGAGTTCTCTTTGAGGGGTTCCCAGTATGCAGAAGAATACTGTTAATACCACAGACAGAACATATGAGCAAAAAGCAATTTCCAGAAATGTTTCTTTCTTGGGGACCTAGAAAGAAACATATGTTAAATAAGAGGCGCTTGAAGTTTCTATGACATAGGACGGACGGTTTGTAAAATTTAATATTCACATCTATGACATAGAGACCAAATGAATTTGGTTGAAGGAATATAAAAGATTAGACAGGGACGTATAGTAAAGCGCCAACGTTGCTTATGGCTACAATGATTGAAAGTACATGATGATGATAATGCAACTAAAGAGATGATCTGTGAAGGTACTGGATGATTAAAGTTGGGTTCAAGATCTAGCGTTCTTCGTAGATATTGCAGAATTACCCGAATCCAAACGTTAAAAGACGCAGTTAATTGGCGAAATATTTATAGAATTTGATTCGTGTCTTTTGAATGTCCGGTCATTTTTAAAGGTTAGTGACTAGGAAAGTGATGTCAGTGCGGATTAGTTACGTTTATTTTTGCAAATTGACATATTAGAAATGCATGAAACCTTATCTTCTGTAACGGTCTAATATCAAGGCGTAGTAGGCTGTCCTTTGCACTAGATATCAACCACTCTCAGAAAATTAAATTAAATTATTCCAGAGACATTGCTGTAGCAATGTCTGTAAATATTTGGCGCGCTTACAACCCCAAAGATATCGGGGCTTTGACCATATTCGTTATTTTACGATGAAATTTCACATTTTTGCACGTCGCCTAACAGATGTTCTTATTACTAATTTCTAAATTGAAAATTCTTGAAAGAATCAGATGTGAGTTATAACGATACCAATAAGAATAATCTGTGAAGAAATATTTTCTAATTAATGAATGTGTTCCAAGAAAGATTTTTCAGAATTAAAAACTTTTTTCTACTTTTCAGTTCTCATTTTCTTGTAGAGCTCATATGTTACAGAATCCATTTCAGTAAGAATTAATTACACTCTGTGTTGGCAAATAGGTTTTCAAATATCGATGTTGGCACAGTTTATCAATATCTTCAGCCTAATTATCCCAGGATTAAATATTTGGTCTCAAAGATTATATCAATAATCGGAAGCTCATCTTCCTGTGAAGAACTACTTTTATCGATAAACTTGGACACGTCTCGAATTTGGCCTGAGGTTTCTGATTTTCATTTCTGTTCCAATACTGAAGATGGTTATAGCTTAGTCTTTGGCGCCAAACTACGATTCCCTGTTCCAAATCTAGAGCCGCTAATTACCACGAGGCAATAATAAGAGATTCAAGACTGTTATCAAAAAATCTTTTTTGGGGGCGGGGGGCTGTTTAATTCAAGAATTTCTTACAAGTAGAATGTTTAAATTTTATATTATCTATCAAGTATCTAATGTGATATTGCTTACTGCCACGTGTCGTTAAACCATCGTTTATCATGCGATCGCTGAAGTTAAATAACGTCAAGCCCAGTTTGTACCTGCTTGGGAATAACAGGTGCCGTAATCTTGATTGTGCGGGTGGTGTAATACTACCTCTGATTTTTAATCGGAGAGACTTCCTTTCAATTCCAGTTGTGTTCTTTATATTAAATTCCGTATCATTGGGAAAGGTGTGAATCCACCTCTTTTACCCATCAATGGTTTATTTAGTATTACTAGATCTTTACTATTTCTAAAAAGAAAATAAATTACAATCTGAAAATATTGTCTGGATTAAATGACCTGGAAATAGTTGATAAGCCGAAGAAAAGCGAAGCAATCAAAATCTTAAACTCTTATGTATCGACTTTACGCAAACCATTAGATTCGTAAGTGCAGCTGATGTACAGCAGCGTCAAATTATGATGCACTGTTCCAATTCGAGATATGCTAATTACTACTGGACAATAACAGAAGGTACAAGACGGTTATATAAATGTTTTTTTTATTTGCGGGTTTAATTAAAGATCTTACAAGCAGAATGTTTTGAGGACAAAACATCCCTAGTCAGGCTAGCTTTCAGTTCAGAGTTTCTTTTGCCTAGAAATATTGTCACTCCACGAATAGTGAGAAACCTCTGCTCTGCTACGAAAACGATTTTCCAAAACCATTATCGCGCAGTGAAGAAAACAGAATCGAACAGAATATAAATTTTGTACGTCAAGTTCACGTTAAATACGTATAAATTTGGCACTATACGCGCCTCTTTAACTCTATGTATATTTTCGCTTATAATTGGCCAGCAAAACAAATGAGTTAAACCGCGCTGCTGTAGAGAATCCCTTTTAAAATGGGATGAACGTGTAAATTCTTCGCTGGGTAAACAGACTACTACGAACCACTCATCCCTTAGCCCTTTACCCATCCCTCCTCTTTCACTTTCCCTCCATACTACCAAACTATTGTGTCTGTCCAATGTACTTTTTCCATTTGCGGAGGAGATTTCTTTCAGATGAGTTGAACATCTCAGTGTTCACGAAATAGAATTTATAAACGAAATGCATAATTAAAATCTTCTTCTTCTTCTTCTTCTTCTTCATATTATTATTATTATTATTATTATTATTATGCTTCGTTGTCTACATTGAGCGCTCCCTGGATTTATAACCTCATCGGAATAATCCCTTCCAGGCACAGACTAGTAAAACGTAAAATTATAATTTATAAGAAATATATAAATACACACAAACACAAACACAAACACAACCCCCCACACACACATATATATATATATATATATATATATATATATATATATATATATATATATATATATATATACGTATATATGTATATGTAAGCAAATATATGGATATAGATCCGACAGTATGAAGAAAAATATACTGAAAAAACAAACAAAAATCCTAATATGCGATTATGCTGTTTTAATGTTTAATGTCAACGTCGGACGTTTCGGTCTAATAGACCATCTTCAGGACATATTCATAAAACATAATTAACATTAGACCATATACAATTCAACATGAAAAAGACGATGGACATAAGAACAAGGCCAATCCAAGCAGATAACTGAAATCTTTTATAAGATCAGCGTTCCGTTTAAATATGATCACGTCGTCGTCACGTCGGCGACGTTGTGAAAACGTATTCCTAAAATTTGAGTATTTCGAATGAAAAACGAAAATAATTTTATTTTGATCTAAAACTTATATGTACGTTTGTCAAACATTAATCTCGCTAGAAAAGGGGAAATATTAAAGAAGCCAGGTCTAGAAAATTTTGTGTGAATTGATTGGACGTTTTTTGGAATATTAGAAAAAAGTTATCTTGAAAATAATTTTGCACGCAGTGTATATATGTATGTATATATAAGAATTTTATATAATAATTTTATTTAAAAGTGTGTTTAATTTTTTAATTTCGAAACAGTGTTTCTCTGTTGCGATGAAAATATATTTTTAAATAATAATGTCTTAATATGATGCACAAGTTTTATCGAACACTTTTTAGAAAGATAAATGCTAAAACTGTGGATTATTAATCTGACTTCTCTATCTTTTTTTTGAATATATGTATAAGAATATATATATATATATATATATATATATATTTTTTTTAAAATAATTATATATATTTATAAAAATTATGTATATATATATATATATATATATACTGACGAATTATATATATATATATATATTTATAAGCAGTTTATATATATCTATTTATAAGAATTATATATGTACATTTATAAGAATTATATATGTATCTATAACAATTATATATATATATATTTATGAGAATTATATATATATATATTTATACGAATTATACATATGTATATATCTATAAAATTATAATTATATGCATATTTATAAAAATTATATATGTATATATTTATAAAAATTATATATAATTATATATACAAGAATTCTATTTATATATATGTATAAGCATTATATTTACACTCATAAGTTATACATATGTATATATATACATATATATAAGATATATATATATATATATATATATATATATATATATATATATATATATATATATATATATATATATATTTAAGTATTTTATATGTCTTTCGATATTACATTTTTTGGATAATATTTAAAAAAAATAGGTTATTTCATATTTCAATTTTAAATTATGAATTAAAGTCTTAAATTTAAAATGAGAAATTTTAGATCTTATAATTTTTTACTCCTTAGTTGTTAATAATATTAATAATATTAATATTTTTGTTCATCGTATATTTCGTATATTATTTTGTTGATAATTCTTAAATTTGTAAATTAATGTCGAACGTTAACTGCAGAATATTAATCGGAATCGCCCTTATGTCCCCAATGCGGTCAATTAGGGTCATTAAAAAACATGCTTTGTAGTTGCAAATGAGCCCTGGCTGCTGGTAGGTACAGATGGCGCCATGAGCAGATATTAAAAGACATAGTAGAAGAGTGTTTATATAGCCATCCGGACAAACACATTTAATTCAAACAGGAATGCTATAAATTTTATTAAAGCCGGCGTGAAACCAAAACCAAAGAAAATGATCACACCCAATTGTCTATCGTGTGCAACAGACTGGGATCTTAGGGTAGATCTAGGCAAAAGTTTAAACTTCCCGGATCACATCTTGAAGACCCTATTGCGTCTACACTTGCTCATTATGTGGGAATTAACATACTGTTATGAGGATAATGCAGAAGGAGCAAATGGAGGGGAACAAACTAAGATACGACGAATCACTGGAAAATTGTAGAAGCAATGGATGGAAGGCAAGTTGCAAGCCAATTGAAGTAGGCACAAGAGGTTTTGCAGCAAAATCGCTAGTCAGCGCCCTAACAGATATTCTGATAGTAGGAACAAAAAGACGAAAGGCTATCCAAACTATTACTGAGACAGCAGAAAAAACAGCTAAATGGTTATGGCTTAAACGAACCAGTGCATGGACAAGAAATCAGGGGAAAAATTTGTCCACGTTCAAGATAGATGGAAACAACGTTTTTTTTTTTTCTTTTTGTAAATTATTTTACGCAGTATAGTTTTATACATCTTTAATTGTATATTATTTTAATGTAAATTGTATAAAGATATATCACAGCTTATAACTAATTATAAATACGGAATTTGGTTTGTAAATATGCATAGTCAGAAATTTAGTTGTAGTTTTTTTTTTTTTGTAAATCTCCCAATTTTAATTTATTTATCTAACTCATCTATTTTATCTTTATTCATTATCATTATTTTATTTACTTTTTTTTCTTACTAGGTGCTTAAATGTTGGTAGGGGTACATTGCATATTAACGCTGATTTCGATATTTTAGCATCTAGAATAAAGACACAACATTGTAAAGTTCAAAAGGGTCAACTTTTTTTCGATAGTTCCCCCCCCCCGCTCACATTTTCGTTCTTTATTGCTTAATAGAAGTCATTTGATTTCCATTTTAACTCTTCTTCCTTTTCTGTCACCAACTATGGGACTATATGGGAATTAATAATTATTTGTAACTAATTCTCGTTAAACAACTTACTCAGCAACATTGTTCACCTCTCTTTCCACCTTTTTCTTCGCGTAACGATCAAAATCGTAAATTTTAATTTTATTTGTTAATCTCACACGTTAATTTTACCACGTTAATCGACAGATTTAATCGAATTTTCTTAGCTTACTCGTTCAACTTGTTTTAAACGACATTTATTTTTAGATTTATTTTCGTTTTAACATGGTGATGAAGTCGTAATTTATTATTTTAATCGTAAAACAATGTAAATTTCTAATTATTTTAAGGTTGCTTCTTTTTTATATCTTATTTTATTTTTTTACTTATTTATTTTCTTTATTAACAGTAACTATCAGCTGGGGAGATGAAACTTATAAAAAGTAAAAAAAAGAAAAAAAAACACAGAAAACACATAATTACCTTCCGAGTATCCGACGAGTACCCACATAAAAATAATAGAAAGTAATATTTAGCACCCCCACCACGAGGGTTACATATGGCACAAGGCCGGGTTTAACGTGGGATTTCAGAGCCCGTAGGCTCGGCCAAAAATATTCCCTCTTTGAACCCGCATAAACGGGTTCAGGGGCAGTCAACCACCCCGAACGAGACTCTGTCCTTCGGCGGAGCCTCGTCCGGGTTCCTCTCCGCCCGAAAGCAGAGAGTTAGACTTACCCCGGAGGCAATAGAAAGTTAAAAAAAAATCCCCCGTAAACAACTTAAATAGAGCTTACACCATTGCGATTGGTTGTTGGTCAACTTCCAATTAAATGCGTGACAGAGGGGTAGGATTTGCCTAATATAAGTCAGTGTCTGCATGCTGTTAATTTAGATGGGGTGGGCTTTAGAGACTGAACAACTCTGATGGGGTCGACTTGGTTAGGGGGTGTATGATGTTTGAAAGACCCGAAACTACCCAATGACGCAATTCAGAACATAACTGACGACGCCCCCCGCCGCTACTAACGCTGAAGAGCGTATATTCAAAGTAATCTTTTTTTTTTAAATTAACCTTAATATGCCTATATATGTTAATTTATTCTTCCGTTTCTTCTTTACTCACTTTTTTCCTCACACCTCTGCTTCCACGTTTGCTTTCTTATATCTTTTTTACTTTTTTTTCTCTTTGTCTCGTTTCCTGTGAGATTATTTATTAAATAAGTCAATGTCTGGTCCTTACCCGCCTCCCTTACACTTAAATATTTCAATAAAAATAGATCTATAATTATTCCTATCGCCCTCTTCCTTCTCTTATTGCGACCATACCTGTCGTCCTCTTCCTCTCCCCCTCTCTATCACCTTATAGTAACTTAAAACTACCCCTCAAAAATGTATAAAAATAATACGTAAATGTAAAACCATTTTTTATGCTTGGAAATGTGATCTGAGAATCCAGGATAAAAAAACACCTTCCTGGGGAAACCAAATATAGTCAATAGACCCTTAAGGTTGTCTGTTTTCTAATCCAATTCATATATATATATATATATATATATATATATATATATATATATATATATATATATATATAATATGATGTTTTTGGTTATAATGTGGATTTTTAAAAATATATATTATACTTTATTTTCCATAGCGTTTTGTTACATGTGTTTTGGTTCCTGCGAATTTCATCAAACGAAGATTTGTTATTTCCACATATTATTTCAAAGAATTATTTTTTTCCATATGGTTTCCCATGTTTACCCATTATCTTTTACGTGAAAGTAGTTATCCAAATATTCTTGGACGTATTGAGAAAATTTTCTTCTGCTTAATTGGTCATAAAACAATTAGCATTGGTCAGAGCAAAAGAAGAAGGAAGGAAGT
This sequence comes from Acanthosepion pharaonis, assembly GCA_903632075.3. Classification (NCBI taxonomy): domain Eukaryota; kingdom Metazoa; phylum Mollusca; class Cephalopoda; order Sepiida; family Sepiidae; genus Acanthosepion; species Acanthosepion pharaonis. The sequence goes on along the minus strand of CAHIKZ030000780.1, from coordinate 120,752 downwards.
CTTCGTTCTTATCTTTTTATGAACTCTTTAATTTTTTAAACCTATCTTCATTTTTGTGTGTATTGTGTGTCTGTCTATGCATTTCCGCTACAAAAATGGCAAAACCATATAGAATTAATGTTTAATATAGATGAAAAAATGCACATCAAAATAAAAAAAATATTTTCGGCTTTCTGTTCTCTTTAAAATATACACTTTTCTCAACTGTATCCTCTCCTATATATATATATATATATATATATATATATATATATATATATATATATATATATTGTTTAAGAATTCAATAGATTCAAGTAATATCACTAAAAATGTCAATCATCTCATCTTCGCGCAAAACATAATCTCCAGATTTGAATTTTGACATTCCCATTTATTAACCATTCAGCGATGTTATTTAAAACGTGCTGAATCCTTTGAAAAATCCAGCAAACATGTTTGTTGTCTGCTGCGAATTTTGAGGGATCACTCTAAAAAATAAGCAACGATATCTTCCGCCCTAAAATATATATTTATAAATTGGGAAAAAATATCTATTAGCTAATAAACCTCTGAGTTTAGCAAGGTAATTTTTAGGTCCACCTGCCTATTTCATTTTTATAAATATTCACGAGGTTAAGTTTGGCCAGGATCGGGTTTTCACTGTTGCGTACCTACTGAATTGTTAAACCTTTTGTATAGTCAATTGGTTTTCAGATATTAATCTAAGAGCATCTTGTAATAACAACGCGAATTAAAGGTAAATTAAGCACACATGAAAGATACAAATGGAGTTATTTAGACAATATATTACTAGTAGTTATAACACAAATGTAAACTACTGGAAAATTAGACACATTTGTGAAACAACGTAAATACCTGACACTCTCCTGATGTAGACAAATTCAGTTTCTTTTACAATACTAATGAAATTGATTTGCTTCTAATGTAAAGAAAGAAAACAAAATATTTTCGTGCGAATTTGTTCAACAAAACTATTTGTTTAATAGTTCATTTCTTTCCATTTGAAAGAAAACAAATAATCGATTTAACTTTTTAGAGCCGTGTTTAAAGATTATTTCTTCCCTTTTCGCACGTTTATTCTTCTTCACACACACACACACACACACACACACACACACACACACACACACATATATATATATATATATATATATATATATATATATATGTAGTGACCTTAAAAAGTATTTGAACGGCAAGACCAGTTCCTTTGTTTTTGTTATTTTTGAAGTCATTTGAGTTTCAGATAAAAAGATCAACATGAGCTCAGAATTTCAGCTTTTATTTTATATTATTTACATCTGATGTCTTAAACATCTTAGTACATAGCACCATTTGTATCAGATTATCCCTTTGTTGGTTAGGGATATTAAAGAAACAGATAGTCTTAATGTAAATAACGTTTAATGTTTGGTTTTATTACATTTGCTAGCAATAACTGCATCAGGTTTGCGACAAACTGACGTCACCAATCTTTTACATTCTTCATGTGTGATGCTTTTCCAGACTTCTAACGAAGCTTCTTTCCGTTCTTGTTTATTTTGATTGGATCCTTCCTTTAAGAGATGGAATGCATGCTCTGTTCGGTTATGGTCCGGTGATTGGTCCACTCTAATGCTGTTTCGTTTTCTTCACCTGGTAAAATCCTTAGCTGTGTAGGCAATATGTTTTTTTGGTTATTGTTCTGCTGCATGATAAAACTCCACCCAATTAGTTTGGATGCAGATAAAATGATTCTGTAGAATTCTGAATTCATTTTGATGCTAGCATCTTGAGTTACATCATCAATAAATATGAATGATCCTGTTCCAGAAGCAGGCATGCAAACCCAAGCCAAGACAGTGCCTCCAACATGCGTCACAGATGAGCATGTTTGCTTGGGATCATAAGCAGTTCTCTTTTTTCTCCACACATTTGTCTTTAAAACACTTTGGCAAAAATTAATCTTCGACTCATCGGTCCATAAAACATTATTCGAGAACTTTTTTTTGCTTATTTCTATACTTCTTTGTTTTATCGTAAACTGCCTTTCCGATTCTTAATGCTTATGAGGGGCTTAAGACTTGTGTTATTGACATCTTCCTGCTCCCAACGTCTTCTGGTAGATTCTAAAATCTTCAACCCTTCACCTTGAGGTTCTTTGTGATATCACTGACTGATTTTTTCTGATTTTTTCTCACAGCTCTAATTATGCTTCTGTCATAAACTGCCGTTGTTTTCTTGGGTCACCTGTTCTCTCTGTTGCTAATTAACCAATAATTTTTCAGGCTATACCCAATGATTTTCCACTGGGTCAGATGGATTCTCCTTCTTTTCTTCAAAATGGCTACCACAGGCAGCTCCCTCTCGTCTTCATTTTGCTTTATCTTTTTTAACAAGAAATACAATCTTTACAGGTGAAACTCAAGGCTAAAACCAAGAGTAATCATTCATAGTTAGTTTATGCCTAAACAAAGAATCTAAAATGCAACAGCCCGGTAACTAGAAACATCTGTGTTCCAATAATTTTGCTCAATTGAAAAGCGGATGGTTTCAAACAGAATTTGGTATGTCCTTGGTTGTTTAACACATCAAAATGTGAATATCTGCAAAGGAAAGTTGAAATTCTGAATGTTGTCTCAGATTTATCTTTTGACATAAAGACCAAATGCCTTCAGTGACAAACAAAAACAAAGTCATTCATCATTCCATTTCAATACTTTTGGAGGGAACTGTATATATATATATATATATATATATATATATATATATATATATATGTGTGTGTGTGTGTGTGTGTGTGTGTGTGTGTGTGTGTGTGTGTGTGTGTGTGTAAGCAAATATATGGATATAGATCCGACAGTATGAAGAAAAATATATACGGAAAAAACAAAACAAAAATCCTTATATACAATTTATACTGTTTTAATGTTAATATGTCAATATATCCATAATATCCATCTCACGCACGGTGAATACTAGACCTGGCTTTTTTAGTATTTCCCCTTTTCTAGCGAGATTAATGCTCGACAAGCGTACATACAAATTTTAGTTCAAAATAGAATTCTTTTCATTTTTCATTCAAAATACTCAAATTTTAGGAATACGTTTTCACAGCGTCGCCCACGTGACGACAACGTGACCATGTTTTAAACGAAGCGCTGATCTTATAAAACTTTCAGTTATTTGTTTGGATAAGTCTTGTTCTTATGTACATCGTCTTTGTCATGTTGTATTGATAATGTTATAATTTATGAATATGTCCTGAAGATGGTTTATTAGACCGAAACGTCCAACGTTGACATATTAACATTAAAACAGTATAAATTGTATATAAGGGTTTTTGTTTTGTTTTTTTCCGTATATATTTTTCTTCATATATACATATATATATATATATATATATATATATAATTATTTTTATAAAAAAATTTATAACATAAGTATGTTATAAAATCACTACAAAAATAGCCATTTTGTTTCAACACACTCTGAGCACTCTTGTATTGAGCACTCTTTTAATTATATATATATATATATATATATATATATATATATATATATATATATATATATAAAAAGTTTTATCACACATTTAAATTATATTTAGTGTAACTGTAAAGGAATAAATTTAAAAAAAGGAAAAACTATTATTAACCAACGCGTTTCGTCCTCTGAGGGACTTTATCGAGGCATATGTAAATTTGTAAGAATAGTTTTCGTTTTGTCTTTTTTACAGTTTTTATTCATACATACATACATACATATATATATATATATATATATATATATATATATATATATATATATATATATATATATATTTTGTAGACTAGCAAATGTCAGCACATGTTTTGAGTTCAAATTCCATCCAAGGTCTACGCGTTCGCTTCTGCCCAAATATCATTGGATGTGAAGGATTCTTCCTCTTCATCTCTCCGGGACAGTAGTTAATTGGAGAGCAGATAAGAATCAGTAGATTTTCCCTAGCAACTAGTCTAGTAAATGGATAACTGGTTTGCATTGGGACTAGGAACTTCGCACCAAAATGCCAAGTAGTGTATAGAGTTGATATAACACACAGAAGCAAAAACATTATCCTATCACACTCACGCACACACACACACACACACACATATATATATATATATATATATATATATATATATATATATATATATATATATATGTATATATATTATTTACATTATTCAGGCTATTGTCCTCATCTTTTCGCCATATCTATCACAACGTTTCGGCCGTTGTACCCCACTTTCTTCAGGTGGTTGGAATGTCGAACCGAACCCTTTATTTCGCTCACTGGAGTAGACTGTTCTAATTTCACCTGCCATGTTTGATGGATGTCAGTTATCAGTTATCTCCTGGAATTAGAATAGTCTACCCCAGTGAGCGAAATAAAGGGTTCGGTTCAACATTCCAACCACCTGAAGAAGGCCGGAGCGTACAACGGCCAAAACGTTGTTGATAGATATGGCGAAAAAGATGTCCTCATCTGTTTCGCCATATCTATCACAACGTCCGTAATAGTTCGAATAATGTAAATAATGTACATAATACCTCATCTCAGAAATATATATATATATATATATATATATATATATATATATATATATATATATATATATATATATATATATTATGAGATCTGAAAAGTTACGTGGCTGGTATTAAAAATAATTTTTTCAATTCCAAACAACAAATCCCATAGTTTTTTCATTCAAGTTTATCTACCTTGAATCTATTGAACTTTTCATTCCTGCTATGCACTGCTGGAAGGATTGTTCTTGGATGCGCGTCATCTCCGTAGTTATAACCCTCTCGTTTGCCTCCACGCCTTTAAAACGCGTTCGCTTGATGATCCCCTTTAGTCACACGGCGTAATTAGGAAGGATGTTCCAGTACATCAATGTTCTTCTCGGCCAGGCACTGCCAGATCCGGAAGTCGTTGTGAAACAGCCACGATTTGTCCTGCCACAACGTTCATCTCTTCTCGCCTACTGAGCGAAGCAAACGACACAAGATCTCTTTGAAGACGTGCTGAATCATCCTCGGATCCCTTGGCAAAAAGTCTCTGTGGACGACACAGAGCACAGTCAGTCCCGTTACTTTTCACACATGTGTGCTCAATGTACGGATGTAATATCTCTGAATAAAATCAGAGATCATTTGAGTTTAAATAGTCGGTCTCATAGCAATAATTTCTGTAGTAATTTTCTGTAGGGAATATATATATATAGTCTTCTTCTTCGGTGAAGTATTTTGAGATTCTTGATAAAATCCAAAGAAAAATATTAACTGTGATTTTACCCAACTTAGCTTCGATCACCCCCATCCCGCCATAATTTAGCTACCCTGTGTATTTTTCAATCACCATAAGAATATAAATATTCTCATGGTAATTGTTCTGATGAGTTTTCCTCTCTGGTAAGCCGTCTGCATGAATTTAAGCGTCTACTAGATTGGCGCCAGGATCTCATTCTATAATTGAAATGTGGTGATGTAACCGTCGACTTTGATCTTCATATATTTAAACGAGATATTTATCAGCATCTATCTTGTAAATTCCTGATCATTTATTACTCTCTCTCTCTCTCTTCAATGATATTTTTTTCTTTCTCTCATATTTATTCAACAACTCATTCCGTCTTAGTCTCTTTATTCCCTTGATTGGTGTAAAATGATTAAAAATTAAATCAAATAGAACCAAAAATGCCACTGAGTTTCACATACAGAAAATGTAATAAAATGACTCTAATCTGTGAAGTTTTGTTATAGGAGTTTATCAGTTAATGTTGCATGAACTAAATTGTTCAATATATAGATATATAGATATAATATACAGGAAAAATGTTTGATTACTGATACTGCTCCAGTATGTACCCGATTCCTTGTGATATGCTTTAACTTTACAAGAAGGCTTAAAATAGATCACCGTTGACATATATAGATCTACACACACACACACACACACACACACACATATATATATATATATATATATATATATATATATATATATATATATATATATATATATAGAGAGAGAGAGAGAGAGAGATTGATAATAACACAACGGCTCTTTTAATAAATGCCCTCCAGTTATAGTTCCTCCCTCTTCTTCTGATCTTTCAGATGAGATCGTCTATTGTGTGTGTATGTCACCACAAAATATATCCTTTCCGGTTACATCTTTAATGTATTAGACAACATTCATATTTCACTCACTTAAACCGTCTTTGACTCCCCTCTCTAAAATTTCTATCTGTTAAGTTTTAATCACCCACCTTCTCTCGTCTGTTACCCTCTCTTTGGCTCTAACATTCGTCCCACACTATCATACTTACACTCTCTCTAAATTTTATTTTTTATTTCAGGGGTTGTTTTTTCTGTTTTTTTTTTTTGAAATTGTAGGTCTGATGAATTGGATCGTATTTACGATTCCAATGGAATAAATTATGACCATGGAATATTAGTGTTTAAGACTTTTATTATATATATATATATATATATATATATATATATATATATATATATATATATATATATATATATATATATATATATATATATATATATAGAGAGAGAGAGAGAGAGAGAGAGATAAGATGCAGGAAATTTTTTTACCGATACCACTCCATTATAACCCGATTCCTTGTGATATCCTCTAACTTTACAAGGAGACCTAAAATACAGTAATGCGGCCACATATAGGCAATAGCTCCCCAATCCTCACTTTCCAGTCTTGATAGTGTCCAAAGGCGTCTCCAAGTCCTTGTGGGTGGCATATTATTTTCCACTCTTCAAACCCTTTCTCACAGACGAGACGTCGAGAGCTTCTCACTACTCCATCGTTATTTGTATGAAAAGTACTAAGGCGAAGTACATCCTTTAGTTCCACAAGTTATAACCTTCGCGGGTAAGTTCAGCCATGCTACGGACATTGTAGCGAGCCACCCTTATGTCCTTTCTCTTCATTTGGTGAGAAATAAGTTCCGATTGAGGTTTTTCTTTAGGCGAACCTGTACTCTGTAGTATGGAACCGATTAACTACAAAGTTAACCTGTTGAAGTCTACGGTAATCCATTATCTTTCCCACATATGCGCATAAATATGCCTCTTAATCTGTAACCCGCTGCCTCGAGTGGGTATACGGAGAGTTGCGTACTGGACATTTGCGTCCCGGACAATTTTGTCCCTGGACAAATGCGTCCCTGAATAATTTTTTGAAATAACCATCTTTATTTTTAGAGAGATGCTTAATATAGAAATTTTCACAGCAATACCTTCAATTACTCTAAACAAGAAGAAAGGTAGTTTCCATACAGTGGGCTATGATAACGTTTTAGCTACCCTTAATTACAGCAATTTTGGCTTGTGTATTAACGTGTTTTCTTTATTTTCCAGAATATACCGTGTTGGTATCAAGCTACTCAAATCTATGAACGATAGTTGACTTATATTTTGCAAAGAGAGTTCGCGGAAGTATGGCAAGTGGTGAATTTCAACGAGGGCAAATAATAAAATGGCAACAGTGTGGCAAGTCAAATAGAGACATTGCGTGGCTTTTCCAGCTTAATCATCAAACGGTTAATAATATTGTCAAGAAAGTTAATGAAAAAGGACATTTTCGTGTGGAACAACGTTCAGGAGACCAAGAATCTGATTGAAGGAAAAGGACGCTGAAGAGGAAAGTCATCAGAAACCGTAGTCAGAATCTCAAAGATGTCGCCAATAGAATAGAAATGTCGCCATATGCAGTGAAAAAGACTGTGAAATAGTTGCAAAAAAGAAGTCCTTGATTTCAGTGGTTTTCAGGAACAGGCGTATGGACTGGGCGAGAGATTTGAAGAGCAAATATTATGAATTTGAACAGATGAAAGCTAATTCTGCCATCATTCGAATTCGAGATAGGTTATGTTTGGAGAAATCAGAATGAGACTTGGAACATTGAATATCTGGTAGCAACCGTGAAACATGGAGGGATTAGAGTAATGGTGTTGGGAGCTGTCTAGTTTGGATGGAAATCTGAGCTGATTCTTGTTGATGACTGGTTTAATGGTCCAAAATACTGTCAAATATTAGAGAAAGGACTACTCCCACTATTTGAAACCAATAAGATTGACAAGAATATCTAACTTTATAAAGAATATGGAGCGCCGTGTCATCCGAGTAAAGTAGCAAAGGCTTGGAATGAATCACAAGGAATCAAGTCACTGCCATAGGTAGCCTAAATTCCTGATATAAACCAATATAGCGCGTTTGGGAACACCTTCACTGAAAACTTCGAGAGCGTGCAACCAGATCATGTCAGTGAAATCCCTTAAAGAAACATTGCTAAAGTAGTGGCAAAATAAGGATCAGACGATTGTTGATAACCTGCTCAAATCCATGAAACGTCGAATACGATAAGTAAAACTAGCAAATAGAGGACCTACTCTATACTAGTTCCAAATAATATTCATTTAACTTGAGTAGGAATTACGTAATTAAATTTTGAAATTGGATGTATCTTTTTTCTCCTGACTAAAAACTGTTCTTAGGCCACTGTAAAGAAAAAAAAAAAAAAAAAGAGAGAAAAATTTATTTTTTAAAGCAATAGAAAATTAAGCTAGCAGATTCAGTTCACTCCAGCAGTGCGGACCACAACATCGAAAAGATTCTGGATTTTGTAGATTATATTTTTATTTGGAACCCATAGCTAAGTTCCGAAAATCAAACACTGTTGGAAAAACGCCGATGAAACCAAAAAATACTGGCGATGTTTAGAGCGATCATGCAACACTGTTAATGTATCATTGCACTTTAAACAAAAATAAACTCTTAATTTTTTAAATTTTATTCTTTCTATTCCTTTTTTTTAAATTTATGATTACTACATAGGTTTTTTTCTAAATTTATGGTAATTGCATATAAAAGCTGCAAAACATTTTCAGATGTAATTATCTAGGGACTCATTTATCTAGGGTAGTAAAAGTCCATGGACGTAATTGTCTGGTATGAAATTTTCCGGGAGGCAACTGACTTAGAACCACCTTCAGAAGTTCCCGGGTCTTCTACAAATATTAAAAGAAATAGTAAAACTCGTAGCCTGTCCTTAATGTCTACATGTATTCTTGGCCACTTAGTCTCTTTGAAGAATAAGATTATTATCTGAAAGTCAAATTTCTTATGAATATTCAGTGCTTATCAAGTGTTTTGTTTACTTAAATTTACCATCGCCTTCGCCTTGAAAAGACATTCGCCAGCTTTACAAGTGTTTTCATATAGACTTACATTTTTCCTAAAAGATCGATAATTATCGGAAGTTTTTAGTCTTATATCAGACATTTAGCGAGTAAAAAATAGGAAAAAAAATGAAAATTTGTGACAATCCATCGCCACAATTAGATATTTACTGTCTCCATCAGCGCGTTCAAGAAGCTTTAATCTGATATCTCAGATACATACACGTATAAAAATGTCATATCTGAATTTAAAAAAAAAAAGTAACATATAGAATAGGTAAATATCTAGAGAATCTAATCAGATGCAGACATCCACTCCAAAAAAAAAAAAAAAAAGAAAAATGAAAAATAAATTAGAGGTCAGTTTTCCTTACAAATTTCGAAATGTTTCTAGACATATAAATAGATTCAAATATTCAATTGTACAGTTGCCAAAATGTTGGTTTAGTTATGTGGATGAACAATAGTGGAAACGTACCTCTTACAGGTCTTATCGAAAATAAAAGAAATAGTGGAAGCAGCAAACCCCGTACCTGAAGAGCATAAGTGAATGGATAACAGAACTTGTGCCCAAAGTCAGTAACTAAATTGGTGACCGCTTCGGAATACAAGATGTTCTAAGTTTGTATGTACAGTTGGTGTAATAGATAATGGCCTAGAATTGTTCATTGGAGAGCTGAGCTCCAGTTCCAGTTGGGTTCGTTATAATGATTTACGCAAAAATACCCTTGGGAAAAATATGAATCCATCTTTTCTCCCTCTATCTATGGGGTAATTTTTTTAAAAAAAAAGCTTGTATCACTATAACTATTATTATCTCAAAAGCATAAACTTTCTAGAAAAATTAAATAACTCATAGTCGTTGATATGTCACTAAACAAAATCAATCCACCAACCAACCAAAATATTGAAGGGTCACAGCACATAGAACAAGGTTATGTCAATAAGAATTTCGGACAAGACGCTCATAAGTGTTACAACCGTATCGTTTATGATGTGCTCCTAAAGCTAAGACATGAAAAAGAATATAATTTCCTAATCCATATTCCGACATTTGTGCAAAGAACAAAAACTTGTTATCAATGCAAACAAAAACTGAAACATTTCTAAGAGAATCGAATAATGGAATCATTAATCTTAATTTTGACAAAGGTTACAATCGGCAAAAGTTTCGCACCTATATAAATAGAAACATGATTATCATATATCACTTTCTCAGGGTCTGTTTCGAGCCTTGAGCAAGCATCAGCATATACCGGGTGTAACAGCAAAATTGTGTAAATCGTGTTACAGCATAATTGTCCATCTAACAAAATGTGTAATATTTTAAATAAAAACATTAAACTAATTCAGTTTCTTTTCTACAGGTTTTCAGATAAGATATTTAGCTATCTTGACACTATTTTTCGTCAGAATAACTGAAAAACCATTTGATTTATTCAGCTAGAAACAAGATAAAATCGTATTGTGTCACCTCCAATGAGATGAAAAGATCATTCAAGCCTTCAGTAATGGTACCAGCATTCATACTTTGGTTTCCATCTTCAACGTCCATTCAAAAACCATCAGGAAAATGGTGAATAAGTCTAAAAAAGAGGGAAGAGTAGAGAGGAATATTGGATCAGAAGGTCACAACAGCAAGAGGGATCATTTCAACTTAGAGCTAGGAAATCGATTAGAATAAATCCAACTCAATCCGTAAGACATTTGGAATGTGAAAAAAGAGTTTCAGCTATGGCAGTTCAAAAAACAGTGAAGAAAAAAAAAGACTTGAAAATCGTACGTAAAATCTGTGAACCATTTTTGACTCCAGGACGGAAAGTTAGAAGGTTAGAGAGAACGAAGTTCATGATGAATACTGGAATAATGTACACACAGGCACACACACAGAGACACACACAGACAACGACACACACAGACACAGACACACACACACACACACACACAGACACACACACAGACACACACACATATATATATATATATATACATATATATATATATATATAGAGGAGCAGATATAATTATTTTTTATAAAAAAAAATTATAAGATAAATATGTTATAAAATCACTACAAAAATAGCCATTTTGTTTCAACACCCTCGGTGTCTTATCAAGTGATGATGTTGAATATAAAATCAATGGTTATAATAGTTTCAAATTAATTAACGATCCTTCGCTAGGGGAAAACATTGATACAAAAGCTAGAATGACCAATCAAAACCCAAGTATAGTAAGATTCAAAAGTTTGACAACGAAATCATGTTATAATAGCTATTCAGATCTTTAAAATACGGATAATATTAAAAAAGAATTTATTCTAATCAATAATTATTAAATTATATGATAAAATTTGATATTAAAATTAAAAACTGCCAATTTTAAAATCCAAATTTAATCACTATTAAGTTTAAAAACTATAAAATTACTGAGGAGAAAAGAAAAAATACGTATTTTATTCAATTTAATTCATCGTTGAAATTACGTTAGAACAGACGCTACAATATCCGACCATCCGACAATATATATATATATATATATATATATATATATATATATATATATATATGTATATATATATATATATTTGAGCTTTATTTCAATCCTTCATGAGCTTCCTATCTTTAGCTATGACTAATTAATGAGAGACCATCTTTTTCGTTTAAGATCGATTTCGTCAAGATTCTTCTGTTAATCTTGGATAGTAATTATGCATTCCTCTTACTCAAAGTAGAATCCAATAACGTCATAATATTTCTAAGATACCACAGTTCAAAGCTTTATCTAACATATGGACAATTTTGCTTTTACACAATTTGGACAATTTTGCTGTTATATCTGCTATGCGCACACACGTACATACATACTTTATTCTTTTGACGAGGCTATCACACCTCGTTCCACCATTTATTCACTAAAGCTCGTTTATTTTTATATTCATTGTACTTTCAGTATGTTCTGTGAGTTTTAATTTCTCCAAGCCTGCCTTCCTCATAATGTGTTCAAAAAGTTTCAACTGTCTCTTTTTGATATTGTATATTAGTGTCTTTTTTTTTTACCTTCCTTAAGGTTTCTTCGTTGCTAACGCGTTCCGTTCATAGAATTCTTAGCATATTTCTGGAGGATGAATTCATTAGTCATAGTGTTTGACAGATGTCTGTCAAACACTATGACTAATGAATACACGGTCATCCCTTAAATATATCCACTGAACCGTTATAACCATGACACAATCACCACTTATTTCAATGGCACTGCTCCACCGACATGTCGGCTGATGTAGTCAATTCCTTACAACGGTTTTTAATTCTCAATTACATCGCTAAAGTTTACCCCTCGGTATCTCATTCAATGGACCAAAAAGATGCAAGCCTGACCATTCTAAGTCAAAGTTTATCTCAATAGTTTGAAACATCTGAAACATTATTTGACAAGGTTGTCTAGATCAGGTTTGCATGAAGAATGTTAACAAGAATTGACGGACGAGTATATACTCTTTAGCTAAAAGGAACATTATCTTGATTTCCTCATCAAATCTGAAGGGTACGATATAATTTTCCTATACACGATACTCATACAAAACATTGCTCCACCTATTTCTTGTTATCTTCCCAGTCTCGTTAATTAATTATTTCTGTGCATCAGATTCTTTTAATTTAATTTTAATCAAAGCCACTAAAAAGAACTCTTTAGAAACCAGCTGTCTTTAATACACTTACACGTTTCTTTTTGTGATGATTCATTAAATATTGTTTTAAATACTTTCATGCCCTTCGCCAGTGGCTTCTTCCTGTTTACGTTCAAAACATCTGATTCTTCAATTATTTCTTTGTTGGTCAAATTATTTCTTTCCTCATTATTTTGCCTCTTCTGAAGTCCAGTTCTATGACATTCATAAATAATTTGCATGATACTTTTAAATAATTTTATGATACCCTTAAATAATTTCTATGACATTCATAAATAATTTGCATGATTTTTCAATAATTTAAATAATTTGTGTATCAGATTTTTTTCTGGTCTGTGAATCAGATTCTTTTAATTTACGTAAGTCAAAGCCACTAAAATGAACTCTGTAGAAATCAGTTGACTTTACTTATTTAATACACTTACACGTTTCTATTTGTGATAATTCATTAAATGTTGTGTTTTAAGTACTTTCATGTCCTTCGCCAGTGGCTTCTTCCTATTTATGTTCAAAACAGCTGATTCTTCAATTATTTCTTTGTTGGTCAAATTATTTCTTTCCTTATTATTCTACCTATTGTGAAGTCTCGTTCTCTTAAATAATTTGCATGATATTCTTAAATAATTTTATAATACCCTTAAATAATTTCTATGATATTCTTAAATAATTTCTCCTCTTCTTATGTCGGTATTATGTTCGATTTATTTTTGTATTTTTATTAACGTTTTCGCATTTCACACAGGTAACGCGCCATCATAACCGAAGAATATGTATTTTATCTTTTAAAGTTATGTCATTTTTCGACCTATGGCGTACTATGTATATTTATTATTGTAAAGAAATTTTAATAACTATACAAATGCAAGAATATATGCAGGGCTCAGCTCATAATAGTAAGATATTAGATAGATAAAAACACAATTGTCGCAGATATCTTACCATTTTATGGGAGCTATCTCTGTCGCACCTTTATATATATATATATATATATATATATATATATATATTTATTAAAAGACATTTTATGTTTAACGTTGTTATTTATAGATACAAAATATTTAAAACAAATGCTCTGTTTATGATAAACAGTATTAAATAACATTTACCGGCCTGAATGTCCGAGAAATTTTCATAGAAAATATTCGTTCTTTGACAGGATTCGAATCTGCATCCTATACGGAACCGTCACATACGCTGACGTGCCTTAACCTTGTCCATTTCTTAACATTTGCTTAAATACTTGTATCTATAAAATAACAACGTTAAACATAAAATGTCTTTAATAAATAAATTGTCGGACCTTGTCTATTTCTTACACACACACACATATATATATATATATATATATATATATATATATATATATATATATATATATATATATATATATATATATATATAAAATGATTGATTGTGTGCGTGTATTTGAGTTTCTGTCAATAGAGATAGATAGCGATATACTTTTAAAATCAGGAGATCAGCTTAATCTGCTAACTTGGTTTCATCCTTACGATGTCCTCAGGCGATATTTAACTCCCAGTGCTTTATTTTTTTAAAAAAATAATGAACACCGTATTATTTTTCTTTTAAAAAAGAAACAGGCGAACGCACAAATTTGGGTGTGATATAAAGGGAAGAGGAGGATGGGAAGAACGAAGGAGGAGAAGGAAGAGAAGATATAAAGGGAAGAGGAGGATGGGAAGAACGAAGGAGGAGAAGGAAGAGAAGATATAAAGGGAAGAGGAGGATGGGAAGAACGAAGGAGGAGGAGGAAGAGAAGATAAAAAAAGAAAACAAGACGGAAGAGAGGACATATAAGGGTATTATAAATGTATGGTTGAGTGGGTAATTGAAATGACATTTTTTTTACCCAGCCTCATATGTGCTTAACAGGGTTCTTTTTGAATATGTATGCAAGGGCTCAAGACTTAAAAGTCTAAGTTTTTGTTTTTATATTATTTTTTAACATGTGTATTGAGCACTTAATACTACTGTTTTCCTGGTCTGATTAAACTCTGACCATTAGCTTTTGATATATATATATATATATATATATATATATATATATATATATATATATATATATATAAAGAGAAGAGAAAGAAGGGTATGCATGTAATGGATTTCTCGGCATGGAAAAATTCAATCGAGAAAAGCGATTTAAAATTCCAGTTGATAGCTTTGCCACTAGTTCACCTTTGAAAAGAAATGAATCCCACTTCTAGTGAATACCTGACTCTCTTGCTCCAGATCAGCAATCAGGGTAGAAGAAGGAAAACTTAACTAGTGAGTCTTCTATTCCAAACCCTTATTATCCCCACTTCAACCCTACAATCTAAAAAGCATTACCCGATTTAGATAACCTGCAAAGTTTTGATAAGCCAGAAAAACGAATGAATCTGTCCAGATAATAATGCCATTTTTTATTTTTCCCGACACAGTTTTCCCTAGCATTTTCCAGGTGTATCATTTTTATTCTTGGAGCATGAGTTAATCCTTTATGTGTCAGTTTGATAATAGCTAATGTGTTATAGGTAAATAGCCTGTGCTTTCTTATATATTGTGCATTTTCACAAACTTCGCAGCTGATATCTCAAAAAAATCGCTTCTTGTGAATATGGTATGATCTTTCGTCTGTTAGATTTTCACTGAAAACTTGCGTTTCATATTCGTAGGAAGGATGCAGGGTTTTTTTTTTGCGGGGAGGATGTTTCTTGAGGAAAATTAGATATATCTTTGAATAAAAAATAAACTTGTTGGAACGAAAGCTTTGTCAACTTAACGAGATAAGACAATGCTTGGAAATTCTTCGTCGCAGTTTGAAGAATTGCTCTGTATTTTTTTTCCAGCATTATATTTCCAATATTTTCATCCTGATTATTCCCCAAATACAAAGCCCATGAGCCACTCAAGGGACAAAATTATTTATTGAGTTTGTGGTGCTGAAGTGGAAGGAGTAATACGCGCTGTTCAAGAGGTTAAGTAGGAAAGATAATGATTGATCATAGACTAAAGAGATTAATTTTTGTCGCCGTTTGGGAATAAACCTCTCCCTTGTTTGTTCCACGAAGCAACTGTTCTAGGGAAAGGGTTGTTCGAAAGGAAATTCCTTTTTACTAACGTGGTACAATGGGAATGTGGATGACTCACTTCTGTGTATATGACCGGCTGGTCTAAAATCAAATCTGGTGACATTAAGTAATGTAGTCATTTAGAATATTTGCCCTGGAAATAGCAATAATGTAGCCATAGGCTTGCGACCTTTCGTCAGTTTTATAGGGTGGAGATAATTTATTCTTTATAGGGTGGAAATAATTTATCCCCCTTAAAGGCCGCAAATACCCTATTGAAATCTATAAAAATCTGGAAAATAATGACTGCGTAACTCCAGACTATGTACGGCAGTAATAGTCTATTTTTGTTCTGATCTGTCTCCTTCATCATAGAACAAGAGAGAAAGAGATGGTTACATTCTGGAGCGGTTGAATGAGCTAAACATTTTTCCAATACCTTTAGCGATGTTTCGTATATATGCGTTCCACTTGGGGGACAATGCTCAACTGCAATTCAAATTGTCGTATACCACGAAATAAATATGGCGCACGGCATTTTCTGGCTTTTATTTAAAAAAGTATTATTTAAAAAAAAATTGAAATTAAAAAAGAAAAAAGATTTTGAAACTTTTTGAAAAAAAAATGACGTCGTCAGCAAACGTAGGGTGACTCTGGTATTTGACATCTATTAAGCTGGAACAAAATAAATGATTGTTTTTACGCGCTAATGTCTTTCGGTCTTTTCTTTTCTGGCATTTTTTTCTCTCTGCGTATGTCTACATCTATATATCATGTAAAACCTCTGGGATTCCTCTTTATGGTGTTGTTTGAATAAGTTTTATGTTTTTATAGGCTATCAAAGCAAAGATAAATAAACGCGGTTTACATACCATTATCGTTAATGAGTTCAACGTCTATTTTGCTTCTGGCCAAATCAACAGAGCTTGGGAGTTGCATATCCGCTTCAGAATGAATTGAACGTTGCTTTTTTAATAATAATACTAATACTACTACTAATACCAATAAACACAAATTCCATTCTAGTGATCTAGCTATCCAAGTTAAGGAATGTTGTACTTGAAAAAATGTTCAATTGAATAGAAGAAAAATGAAAAACAACTATACAAATCGATCTAGAAACAAATAGTATAGATCAAAAGGAGTCTTTCGTCTCGCTAAGAAAATAGTCGGTAAGATAAAATTAAAAAAAATTAACAGTACATATTAGGCGATTTAACTGAATATCGGAACATTCCACGGGTTGGAACTTTCCAGCTGATGTGCAATATTTAATGTCATCTGGTGGGTGGTAGCGTCTGCGAGGGTCCCAGCTATGGGCAAATAATTATCCTCCCCAAATATTATGAAAGTTTAAAAAATACATTTTAATAGTAAAATAATAACAATATGTTTTTGCAAATGAAATTACTAAAGCAAACAAGAAAATGTAATTTCGGCATTAAATGATTTCTAAGAATTTGATATGGCGTTAAACAGAGGCATTTCTAAAGCGAAATGACCAGCAAACCATTTTATCTGGAGTTGTAAGCAATAAATTGCGTTCAAAATATATTTAATTGAAGCTTGTGTTCAAAATATTCACATTTCGGCATTAAATGGCCCATAAGGTTAAAAAAGTCGATAAACAAAATCAGCCAACCAACATTGTTAATTGTGAATTGTCCCAAGCTCTTAAGAAATTTATTTTAATCTAGCTTTTTCAGTTTGTACTGCTATTTAACCCATACCGTAATGGAGAAGAAGTTGTTTCATGCCATGTCTAACGTGAAAGCAAAGTTTTAAAATTTAATAGTAAAAACACATAGCGGTTCCGTGCCGATAATCCTTATAATACAACTATGTATTTGTTATGGGACCTTACCCATAAGAACATAATGGACTATTCCATACGTAATAAATACTGCGCCTCAAGAGGAAGCAGAGAGTCCAGTCCGAAGTCGGGCGACCGGCTGGTCGGTTGAACTCTCTGCTTTCGGGGGAGGGGAGGAACCCGAACGAGGCTCTGCCGAAGGGCGGAGTCTCTTTCGGGGAGGTAAACCGACCCTGAACCCGTTTATACCGGTTCAAAGGGTATATTTTTGGTCGAGCCCACGGGCTCGGAGATCCCACGGGCTCGGAGATCCCACGGGCTCGAAGATCCCACGGGCTCGGAGATCCCACGTTAAACCAGCCTTGTGCCACATGATGCCCTCGTGGCTGGGGGTGACTGAATACCGTTCAGTCCGAATTCGGGCGACCGGCTGATCGGTTGAACTCTCTGTCTTCGGGCGGGGAGGAATCCGAACGAGGCTACACCGAAGGGCGGAGTCTCTTTCGGGGAAGTAAACCGACCCTGAACCCGTTTATAGGGCATATTTTTGGCCCCCACCCACGGGCTCGGTGAGCCAACGTTAAACCGGCCTTGTGCCACATGATGCCCTGTTCAGTCTGAAGTGTGGAGTGAGGTCCGTCAGAAGTCCGTCAGGAGTCTGTCAATCAGTCAGAGCGAGCGAGTTAGTCAGAGGCAGTCCGAAACAGAATCGCATTCAGACAATTACTACAAGACATTGGAATAGTGATACTGGTCGAGATTAAATTGTTCTCCCTACTAAACCTGATTGTTCGTGCTAACACTTTCTACTTGTCTGTATATATTCCTGTTTGTAATATATCTGTGTTATTCCATATCCGTGTTCGAGTTCTCCTTTATTGGTTCTACCTTGAACCACCACCGGGGTACAAGGACCTGGACCATAACAGTAATAAATTCGATATAGGGACGAGTAAACGACGTGCAACTAGTCAAGATAGAATCCAGTATTCATGTAGGAGATATTATAGCACCTACGACGTATCTGTTAAACATCCATGACTACTGAACGCAATCTATATTACCATTTCCTGTATATGAATACCTAGATCCACACTTTAGTAGTAGACTCTTCTCGTTCTACTGTCCAGGTGTATCGAAATCTCGTCTATGTTTTTTTTTCGTACTGCTTAGTTACTGCTCGCCCATTTCTACTGAGTCAAGTAGAAATTGCCCGTCCCAGGGATTGAAATCACACTTTCTATATTACCAAATTCACGAACCAAAGCTTTTATTGTCTCATAGCCTAGTGGATTATAGCTTTGAAATTTCTATAGACATCGGCAGTGGAACGATAGCAGCCTACCACCTTAGAATAAATAACGGTTTGTGACACTATTTAGCGGTCGCGTGAAAATGAAAAGCGAGAAATAATTAAGGCGAGAAGAAGCTGAAATAATTATTCGTAAGATATCGGATCTGTGGAATTAATTTATGTTATGAGGCAGCGAAAGAAGATAGCAATCTGCCCATGGCAATAATGAAAATTTCAAATTGGTCAAGTGGCCTACAAAACAGAATGCTAAGAGATAATATTAATCAGGCACGTATTGACCCAGAAAGACATCAGCTGAGGACTACTCCCAAGGAGAGAAGGAAAGGAAGGGAGAAGAGAAAGGAAATGAATAAACCATTAACTATCCTTCGGAGATATCATTTGGTTTTGGGAAAAAAACATCTGTTTTATTGTCCAGACATGAACATGATAAAAGTTTGATACCAGGATAGTTAATTAGCGACAGAATGCGAATACGTCCAGTTAACCACGCACTTAACGCTGTCGGAAATCTCGATTGATAAAGTCCAGGTGACATTCTGTTAAGATAGAGATTAGAGACCACGCTACGAGTCGTGGGAGGTCTGCTCGTGGAAGAGAAAGAAAGAAGAAAAAGAAAAAGGAAGATAACTTTTTTTTTCCTTTGAGCGATAATTGCAAACACCCACGCTGCTGAGCGTTCATTGGCTGAATAGTGGCGTGAGCGGTAGGCGAATATAAGCATGTGAGATACCAATATGAGAAAGGAAGAATTTGGGAGGACGATTCCCTTAAAATAGAAAGTTATGGACTTCCTAAAATGGAAAGTAATAAATTTTCCTGTTCGAAAACAAAGAAAATCCTTATTGTGGATTTAGAATTATCAAGGAATCTTAAACCCCGACAAGCCCACCCCGGTTTTGGTCGGCGTCCATATAAGCAGAGTCGCAGCGAGTTAGCCAGTAGTTGAGTTGGAGTTGGAGAGAGATCCGCCTCGGAGGAAGCTGACTGAAGATCCACGCATCTCGACCTCAAACTTCTAACCAAGAACAATTTATTTTTGAAGAACGACTTAGACTCACACCACCAAAACAAGTTTTACGAATATCGCCTGAGGATACAAAAAAAAACAAAAAACAGTTTCTTAAAAAAAAAACAACTTAAGATGTTAAGATTCGCCTAACAAACACAGACTGTCACGAATCCATATTAGCGGTTTGGGAGAAAGATGCAGTCCTGTATTCAACAACCAGATATAAAATATTGTTATTCTTTTTTAACACATTTGAACTTTTGGAGTTGTTACTTTATTTTCTTTTATATATACTTGTGCGTTGTTACCTTTGCTCAGACTCAGCTTGCATTGCGGCCCGGCGACTGATTGATTTCGTCTACCTAAGATCAAATAACAACGTGGGTAGGTTAGACTAGAAATCAAAGTAGTTACTTCGATAACCAGACGTTGGAGGCGATCTGGGAACGACAAAGCTGATACCGAATCTAACCAGATTCCCATCCGAATCAGCAAAGGGTTAGAACTTCACATTTGGTGCCGCGACCAATACCAAGTCACATTGGTCGTCACAGCACAGGACGGCAACGGGACAGACAGGCACGGCGTGACGTCACAGTTTTCTTTCAGAATTCCATGTAAGTTACCCAGATACATATACGTCCGATGAAAGCCGGAGGGCACAAAAGCCTTGTGAAAACATCTATAAAAATAGGGGCAATAGTGCGAAAATAAATAATGTAAATAAAATAATGTTTGTATTATTATTATTATTATTATTTCTTTTGATATCTATTCTATAGACGTTTCTTTCCGGGTCCCACCCAGAGACCTAAGGTCAGAAATGGCATCTTGACATTTCCATTTGAAGATTTTTTAACCTTAGATTACACATTTTTACATGGACAAAACTCTCCGTAATGTGCGTGCTGCACTTGTAAGCACGATTTTTGTAATTTTTTAAAGGCATGCACTGCCAGGAATCCCTTCAATGCATCTATCAGAACCTTTTCCAATCAAACCGTTTGTTCCAACCACAACTCGAATTATTGATGGCTTCATGTACCACATTTTTTAAATTTCTACTTCAAGATTATTGATTTTTTTTAAAGATTTTCAACGATACATTACAGTTTGCAGGAATTGCCATTTCAATAAGAAAGCACATTTTGCTTTTGTAGTCTTTGATGACTATGTCTGGGCGATTGTTCTGTCTGTGTACATTGTAATATCCTATAAAATAATTACAGTTTATATGCCTGTAACCGGGTCTGGGTTGTGGCCGTAGCAATTTTGTGCAGTTTTCTTTCTCGTAAAAGTTGTAGATATTCCAGTGCCGACACAAGGACATCCAAAAAGTTTATGGCTAATATCCTGTTATATGAATTCATCTAATTGTTATTATTATTATTATTATTACTACTACTACTACTAATAATAATAATAATAATCATATTAATTAAGCAAACTTACTATTTTTTACTAATTAAATGAAATCTAATTAAATGGATTATTTTGACTAATTTACTTTATGTTGTAATTTGTTTTCGGTTTCACTCGACAAGTTTTTAATAATGTGAAATATAATATGAAAAGGCAGACGACAAGAAGAAAGTGTGCCTGAAATAAGATCTTAACAAACGTTGCTGAGTCTAAAATGATAAGACTTTATAAAAAAATGTAATATTTAAAAAAGAAATAATTACAATATATCAGCATCCTAAAATGAAAAATAATATTTAAGATTACATATATTTTATATGTCAAGCCGTTCGTTGAGAATGTGGATCTTTCCGCATAGTGGATCTAAGATGGAAAAAAAAGCCAAGCATGCTGTCTATTCTCTTTTTGTGTAGTGTTGGCTGAGGAGAGAATGACGTAGATCGTTAATGATTGGTTGCTTGTAATTTCAAGATAAGCAGTCGCAGTTACTTAATGAGTCCATTTGTTGCGTGCTTGGCGGATTTTTTGCTTCAGAATCGCCTGTCGAAATAGTACTGTTTCGGTAGGGTCTCTTGGGCGAAGCAGTATGATGTTGCAAGACCCGAAACGGCGAGGCAATACTGTGCACTCGTTGGAGTGTTTTCATAAAAAGTTCCATTTACTCTATCCGAAAATTCATGAACCAACGCTTTAATCCACTAGGATATTTTTCCGCTGACAGTTCTGTGTAAATAAAAGGTTCAATTCAGAATTCCTTGTAGTTCACCCGGATCAAGATGTACCTGATGAAGGCCAGAGAGCAAACGACCATAAAAGCTGTGATAACAAGAAATAGATCAGGACAATGATAAATACTCAATTGTAGCAGTATGATTTTTCATAAATCCTTAAGGGATAAAGAGATTTTGTTTTTTATTTTAAGTCAATTTAATGACCAAGGTTTTTCAGGAATCTTGTCTTCAGCTGATCTTCATATCAATTTAATAAGAAGGATTTTTATTATTGTTATACTGGGACACACCTACTCTATTGTTAATAGACTCTCCCACTTATAATAAGTAGGAGTAGTATCAGTTGCCAGTGGCTCAGAGAGTTGGACAGTCAGTCGATGTCGGACGACCGTTAGACGGATATTAAAGTATCAGCCCCCACAACTAGATTGCTGCGTCATTAACTATTATATCAAGTTCCTAACGTTTTGTACGTCGAACCTATTTTAGGACCGTCTTAGTGAAATACAAGCCTCCACTGTGAAACTACTCTATAACAATTATCCTGTCTCCAGCCCGCCTTTGAATTGGCAAACATAAAATTCTGTTAGTGTTTTTAGATACTCATAAATGTATGTTTTTTTTTTTGATAAATCCAAAAGTTCAATGGGTGATCCCATTTTCCGGGTCACAAGTGGATGGATACAGTGATGGAATCTCTAGCCAGAATGCATACAAAGGGGGGGGACAGTGAAAGGACCGAATGTCAGTCAGTGAAGGAGACAGCCAATAAAAGTGAATGAGCCAGTGTGTAAATCACCATCAGTGAGATGGCCACGCAGCAAGTGTAAATGTCCTTTTTTCGTGGCCGGAAGTTACTGCGATAGAATTTCACCTTTTCGAAGCCAAAGGAAGGCATTGCTGATTAAGTAAGAAATCTTATCGTTTGCTACTTCCCAACGAGTATCTCGAGGCGTATTTGTCCTTATAATTTGTTGAATTCGATAACCACCCTTAAATTGAGACACACCCGTGAACATAGCGAGCCGGGTGTATACGCATAAAGCCGATCAGGGATATCATCACAGCTTGTTCAGTGACGTGGAAAAACGCATCGTCACACAGTGATAATACTAACTCCTCATCCCAGAAATTAAGACAGAAATTATGAATGATTTAGTCCCGTATTCTGAGTAGTCTTGACATCGATAAAGTTACAGTGATTTTCATTCAACATTTTCAGATTGGAGCAACACGATCTTTCGTTTTTTATCATTCCTAGTATCACTGCATGGTCTTTATTCCATGTCCTGCTAAAATTATCAAATAATGCGTTTGCATTAACAAAACACTAGCATAGAAATTATTGAAACAAATATCTCAATCTTCCAATCAGTAAACATCATCCAAAGTGGCGAAATGTAATCATTAACTTTAATAAGGAATACACTTGCATCGCGGCTGAAACTGTACTATACTGGTACTTCGTCACAGAGGTTTATTTTTGAGTCAAGAATATGTAATAATGTATGAAATACAGTCAATCACACTTCAATTGGTGTAATACAATCTATTTAAATTCTTCTTCCATATAACAGGCCTAGTAATTACCCCAAACATAGTCATACTTTAAAAAAAAAAAAATCCGTGGTGTGGTCTGTCATTTCATCTGTTGTTATCTTCTTTGATCTGTTATTTAAAGATGCGGTATTCACAAACACTTGTATTTTGTCAGACAAGAAGAAGTCTGGCCATTCAGATCTTTTAGGATAGTCAGTCTGCGTTTGAACTTACAAAGTTGTTATCTTTTTACGTCTAAAATAGCCAGATATTTTTTGGTTCTATGTTCGTGTCAGATTTAGATGATTTAGAGTTTTAAACAATGTATAGTTATATTACGACTACAGGTCTTATTTTCTGTATGTTAGGTAAATGAATTAAAAAAAAAGATGGGCAAAACTCTGTGTAACACGTTTCGACCCATTTAAGGACATCATCTGTCTAATGTAATGTTTTTGTTGATGGACTTATACGAAATAGACGGGAAATATAAAATCATAATCGACGCTTATAATTCAGCAGCCATAAATAATAAGAGGAACATATTGTAACGCTGAAACTTTAAATTTTTATATCTAATTTTTTGAGAGATGTCTGGGTAAGTAGTTTTGACAAATTCATTCAGTTCCCTTATACTTTTGATTTTGTTCGCATCACTTTTATTAATAAGTTTCTTTCGTTTTCAGCACAGAAGGGCTGCCCAAAAATATGAGATGTAAGAACCTGGACACATATATACTGTGAATTATCTAGCGGTGAACGAATTTTTATACTCTTCCCACTTATCACTTATCACATTTTAGTGGATTCCCATATTTGAGGAGATGCTCCGTTTATTTATTAAACAGTATATTTATTTATTTTTTGTATATCGGCTTGTATATTGGATAAATCTATATTGGAAAAATACGGGCACTCCAGCAGGATTTGAAACTTGTCCCCCTTTGCAGGAGAAACCGTCGTTAGATCCGATGTAATTTAGACAGACTCAGTCACGGTGGGCATCGCCGATGAAAGAAATCGTTATTAACAGAAATTCCTCCCCCGATTCTGAAAAGTACTTCTAAACCACTATTCGGCTTTATACAGACCGTGACACTTTTCGTGGGTGAGTCGGTCGAGGGCACATTGGATATAAGGACGGTTTCTCCGTCAAAGTTGAAGGCTAGTTCAAAACCTGTCGCATTTATTTCGTTAATAAGGTTTCTCGAATATTCTGTTAAAAAAGATGGAAAAAATGAAACGTTCTGCCGTTTAAAATGCACGTTTCAGTCGAGTACATGAATATTTTTTTATTACTATAAACGTTATATTTAGTGGGTATTTGAAATGCTATGTTTTTTTTTTGTTTGTTTTTCATCTTCTTAAAATTTTAAATAAATAACCACCGGCCTAGATTGAGAAGTCTTACAAAAAAGTCGTGCATCTGACAGGAACCGAATATTCCATTTGCCATCAGTGAAACCGGTTCTATAGGCGCAAAGCGATTTTATCAGTTCAGCTACGTAAACCGCATTGATAAAACAAGTTTCAAAACGCCTATTTAAGGAATTTATTTCCCGTTGGGTCATCTACGAATCTCCATCTCCTGCTTCAATATCGATTGTCTTAAAATAACTATCAGAAGTTATTATTTTCTTAAGCATAGCTTACATATCGCAGAAGGCCGAAAAGTATGGAACACCAAGTGAGGATAGAATACACTACTCAGTCCTAATTGATCTAGCGAAAGAAGCTTTCTAACTACGACACCGCGTCGACATGCCCAACCAGAAATTATTATAGATGGACATGATATGAATAACATTAAATAAACTGAAGGAAAACCAAAATAACTATTAGAAGAAGCAGTAAAGAAAGCAGAAAGGACTCTTAAGTATAAGAATGCACTAGGCCAGTAAAAGAAAGGCAGAGAGAAAGCGAAAGACGGAAATAGATAGATAGATAGATAGATAGATAGATAGATAGATAGATAGATAGAACAATGCGCGAGCTATTTAACAGGATAACCAAATCAAACACGTAAAATTAACTGGCTGAGTTGTGTAGTACCAGGCGACATAAAATATGACACGGAAAACTAAAAAATGCAGAATAATATCGAAAAATGCCTTCCAGAAATTAATTAAAGTATCAAGAGAGAGGAATTATGAATTTAAAAAAAAAGCATAATCGGCAACTAGTCAATATCCGTTATGTCAATGAACGTTGTATACTTTCTCCACAGATCAAGAAGTGTTTTGAAAGGGCAGATATGCGCTTCTAAATGTAATTACTGCTAACATAATGAACTGAACAACGAGTAAGGTATCTGTCTATATTTCTGAGATGAGGTATTATGTACACTATTTACATTATTCGGACTATTGTCCTCATATGCTTATCACAACGTTTCGGCCGTTTTACGCTCCGGCCTTCTTGAGATGGCTGGAATGTTTAACTGAACCCTTTATTTCGCTCACTGGGGTAGACCGTTCTAGTTCCACGTGCCATGCCCAATGGAAGTCAGTTATCTCCTGTTAATTCCCCTCTCAAAGTTCTCTACCGCCTTAACCAGGTATTGAACTCACACTCTTTGGCTCATGTCATTGGATCTAACTAACGCCTTTATCCACTGTTCTCAAGGACACGTGGCACAGTGGATAAAGTCGTTAGTTAGATCCAGTGACAGGACACAAAGAGTGTGAGTTCAATACATGGTTAAGGTGGTGGAGAACTTGGAGAGAGGAATTACCAGATAATTGACATCCATTAGACATAACACCTGGAACTAGAACAGTCTACCCCAGTGAGCGAAAGAAAGTGTTCAATTCGATATTCCAACCACCTGAAGAAAACGTGATAAACATGGCGACAATCGTTGTGATAAACATGGCGACAAAGATGAGGACAATAGACCGAATAATGTAAATAGTGAACGAGGAAGGTTTAAGAAAAAATGGAAATAGAAGGAAACTTATACTTACAATCAGAAAGAGACCGTTGACCTTGTCTGGCGAATATAATAATCGCAGCACATACTAAAAGAAAGAAAAACAAATTGAAAGAACGTATAAATTATTTAATGGGTTTTTGTGAATAGACGGCAAAACAAGATTGAAGACTGATTGTTAAATTTCAAAATAATGGAAGCTGTGTGAAAGCCTATCATGTTAAAAGTGACTTTCAAATAATCTTTCTTCAGATCTCTCACTGATCTCTGTTCAACCGATTGAATTAACTCTTGCAAATATTTAAGATTATATGAAGCAGATTTAACCCATGGGCGATTGGTTCAGATGTTACCGTTCTTTTGTTCAATACTTGTTTTATTTGGTTACTTTTTTAAATCCTTTCACTCCAAGCAAAGGCGATAGAACCACCAAGAAAGATAGTTACTGTGATGGAAAGGAAACAGAGAGGAGAATAATAAAAAAGGATTCAAGGAAACGGAAGATGACGATGGACGTTCATTTTCATTTTTGAAGATCGTATTTGCCAGGAAAGCAGGAAGCCCGAATATATTATTTCTTCTTCAACTTCTTCCTCCTATTCTTCTTCTTCTTCTTCTTCTTCTTCTTCTTCTTCTTCTTCTTTTTTCTTATTATTCTCCGTCTCTGTATTCTGTTTCTTCTTCTCTTTCTTGTTCTTTTTCTTCTTATTTGTATTCTTCTCCTTTTCTTTTTCTTTTTCGTTTTTAACCTTCGTATACTTATTCTCCTTCTTCGTATTCTTCTTTGTATTCGTCTTCATTTTCTTCTTTTTCTTTATATTATTTCTTCTTTTTCTTCTTCAGTTTTTTCTTTTTCTTTTTATTAATTCTTCTTTTTCTTCTTTTTCTCCTTCATATTCTTCATATCCTTCACATTCTTCTTCTTCTTCTTCTTCTTCGTATTATCATTTTCTTCTTCTTCTTCTTCGTATTATCATTTACTTCTTCTTCTTCTTCTTCTTCTTCGTATTATCATTTTCTTCTTCTTCTTCTTCTTCGTATTATCATTTTCTTCTTCTTCTTCTTCTTCTTCTTCGTATTATCATTCACATTCTTCTTCCTATTCTTCTTCTTCTTCTTTGTATTGTTCTGCTTCGTATTATACGTCGTCGTATTGTATTTATCCTTCATCTTGTTTTCTTGATCCTCAGCTTTTTCCCTTTTCTTCTTCTTCTTATTCTCTTCATTTTTCCTCTTCTTTATCTTTTTATTCTTCTTCAATTTCTTCTTCATCTATACTTCTTCTTCTTCTTCCCTCTATCATGTACATTTATAAAGCTCCCCATCATCCTGTATTTTGTTTTTCTCTGTAACCTTTGCATCATTTACCTTCCATTATTTCTTTGTTCTGTCATCCATTGACACTAAAAAAAAATCTTACGTATTCTACTTAAAATGAGGCTGACATCAGTGTTCTATATCGTCTTCCTAGAATAATTAGTAAGAAGTGTCGAGTGGAAATGATAATTGTAATATAGGAATAAAGTTTCGCTGTCGACACTTGAGTTTGAACATAGATCGCCAGTGAATAAACCATTATTGAATTAAGTAGACCACGTGACCATTGCGGAAACTCATAAGTAGGAAGTCGCGTGACATCTATTGATCGCCATTTCTATTCTGTCCTTAATTACTACACGGGTCACTGTTTCTACTCTATCCTCTATTACTATACAGACGGATCTTCTCTACTCTATTCACTATACTATTTCTCTATTCAGATACGGACGTTATTGTTCGAGCGAGTATTATCGAGCAAGTACTATTAGTGCGAGTGATATTAGAAGGCCTCTGACACTAGTATTCTTCAACGGCGTTACTATAGTTGTATCTGCGATTACAAAGTCTCTACCACAACGAGCATTACGAAAGTGACAACAAGTATTCGTTGGCATTACAAAAGTGGCGACGACGATGAGGTTCGAACTCACGCGTGGATTCGTTCAATTAAAACGCGGAAGAATTAATCTGCAAAATATTCAGCGGAGTTCAGCAAAATGGAAGAACTAAAAGCTATCATGGTTTAAATGTTGACGGTACAAAAGCAACATCAAGAACAACATCTGCAGCAAGAAAAATGACAACACGAACAGCAATTACAATTACAAGTACAACTACAACAGCAGAAGTTTTTTTTTTTAAAGTTGTTTATCAAAATGATGGAAGGGAAAACTTCAGATTCATTCACTCCAGATGCTGTTGCTATTTCAGTCAGCGAAATTTGTATACAATCCAGATGAAGGGATAACTTTCCCAGCTTATTATAGAAGATACGAAGGGATCACCAAAAAGGCTCATTCGCAATGGAATAATGAAAAAAAAGTTCGGTTATTATTAAGGAAATTTTCCCCTGGTGAGCATGAAATATATGTGAATTATATTTTGTCGAAAAAAACTAAGAGAAATGCATTTTGATGAAATTGTTCTAATACTATCAAAAACTTTTGTTGATAGGAGTTCATTATTTAAGATACGATAGAAATGTCTTAAATTAGTAAAGTCCGACGATGAAGATTTCGTCACTTATGCAGGAGTAGTGAATCGAGAACGAAAAATTCAATTTAATTGAATTAACTCCAGGTTGATTTATATTTTTGATATTCGTAAAGGGTCTAACTTCTAATAAGAACGCGGAGATAAGACTCAGGATATTTGCTAAATTAGAAATGGATTCCAAAGAAACTCTCCAGAAAATAGCGGAAGAAAGGTAACGTCTTGTGAACTTGAAACTCGATACCGCAAGGATTTAGGAAAAAGACAATTCACAAGTATATAGTGCCGACCATCTAAGAGAAAAACAAAAAGGTTTTTCAACTCCTTACAGGACAGAAAAAAGAAGACGATATCCCCCCAACGCTTGATAACTAATACTTGCCATGGTTGTGGATGTAAGCATTTCAAAAGTGATTGTTTTTTCAAGAATAATAAATGAATATAGGAGATTAAGATACAATAATAATAATAAAACTTTAACGAGAAGATGACGCTACATTAACCGAATAAGGTAATATAACTATAAAAGTCAAGCGGAGGTCTTGTTAAAATTCAAAACAGTGGGACATGTCTCACAACTCAACGGAATATTTACTTTCGACCGAGGGAGATCAGTAATTGGAGATAAATTCAAAGTACATGAGCAAATGGCTCAGTCTGAGAGAAAATGACGGAAGGAAGATTAATTACTTTTAGACGAAGAAGACAGAACAAAGAAAACTGTTGTATATAAAACTGAACATCCTAGGCAAAGGCAAAGAGAAGGAATGACGCGGACCACACAGAAAGATAAAGACAACAATCGCTGTAATTCTCACTTCCCCTCTCACTTATGCTTTCATCCGCTTTCGCTTGCTTATAGTAGTTAAGTACTACCTAAGAATAAAATCTGGTTTACTACTTGAAATTGTTTTGCTTTTCACTCGTGGGTAACGATCTGGCAGAAGGGCAAGTTTAAGACATAAGCATTTAACTGATTTAAACTGCATCCAGACAACGAAGCTGGCATCTGGTCTGAGCTGCAACACAACACTAAGTAGAAAATGAGTTTCGATCATTTAACTACTCATAGTGTTACAATATAGCAGTCAACATGATAAAAATGCCTGAAATGACATTGGTGGTAAAAGGTTTATATAGAAGATAACGAAAACAGAAATACATAGCATAAAGCACACACCAAATCTTATACAAATTCTATATACGTGCCAGAATGAGTATTTTTTTTAATATTTTAGATGTTTATATATATACATATTGGCATTCTGTAATTATTTTATGCATCGATTTCTTACCTTCTTAATTCTTTCGATGTCAACATTTTGGTATTACCTGTAGACGTTGTGAGCTTTACTTTAATATTTTTTCCATTCTCATATAATGCTCTTTTAATGAAAACAACTACGTTTATTTTATTGGATATATATCACGTGAACCAAGTAAAAAAAAAGCATTAATTTGATATCTCCTCTGCTATACAAAGAAAAAAAGATTCTACGATGAGAAATATCATTTTCTTGCACGAATATGATAACCTTTATATTCTCCAAAGAATTTCCCTGCAGGCTCCCAATTTCTGGCTTATTGCTCTTTAATGTTTCTAAAATATCGTTTACTTAAGGTGTTTTTAACAATTAATACTAGATCTTATATTACCAATGATTTCAATTAATTTTTGTAAATGGTTGTGTGAAATGTTAAATGTACTTTCAATTTCCGTAATCGAGGCAATATAATTCAGAAACTTTAAAAATTCTTTTTTGAAATTTGAATTTATGTCTATCTACATAACACAGAAGGATTTCCATGAATTAAAAAAGTATGTTATGTACGAGTATACGATTGTTTATTTATAAAACGATTACAAACAAAATTTCACACGAGAAAATAAGTTGCTAGAAAAATTTGAATACAAACCTAGTAAAATTACCATGGTTACTTTTCCATGTCCTTATAAGAAATATTAATACCAAATTTAAATTCAAATAAATCTGCCTCCATAATGAAGCGAGAAATACTATCTATCTATCGTTTTCTCTTTTTTATTTTTCACTAGCAGCATGGCCCGGCGTTGCCCGTGCTTGATTAAAAAATCGTACGACTCATACAGCAATCGCTATCACTTGACTTAAAATATTTTTGCCCTTCCTTGCCTTTAAAGGAGTGCCCTTTGCCGTGCTGATGTTGCTACATGCCTTACTTCTTGCCTATCTGACACTGCGATTTTTTTCTAAGCTCTATACTAAACATTAAATCTGTTACTAAGAACTAAACAAAATGAACACAAAACGATCAGCTTTAAAAAAAGACTTATAACTGGAAAAACCGAATGAAACAAGAATGTTAACAACAAATACATTTTCGCACCCAACCCAGTTCTGCAGAATCTGAATCAACGTTGAGTTTAAACAAGCGAATGAGCCAATTGGAGTAAATTGCAATGAATATTTGAATTTTTCCCACTTGTGTCGAATGCAGCTATCGATTTTTTTTTTGCATGCTAGCATGCTAGTTAAAATTCGTGCAAGTCAGCTGTTGGGTCTCACGCTGGCCAAAAGAATCTTCCTGCCGATTTGTGGCAGCCAGCTATAGGCTCTCATTCTAGCCATGAGAAAATGGCCGCAAACTACATGAAAACTGCCGTAGAAGCATGAAAAATCGATTATTTTCACTATCGATGGGAGTTGGGAAATGCAATGTTGGTCTTGGCTTTTTCATAAACTTGAGCATGTGCATGTAAATTTTGGTGCAAATCCGTCGAAAACTGCGGCCGCGCATTCGTCACACGCTCACACACACACACACACACACACACATCCTGCCTTTTATAGATAGAGACACTTTTTCTCCCCCTTTTCCCTCTCCCAATCTCACCCTTTCTTTCTCGCTCATATTATTTTTTCTGTTTCCACACACACACATAGACACATATATATATATATATATATATATATATATATATATATATATATATATATATATATATATATATATATATATAATATATATATATATATATTTTATCAATATATATATATATTTTATCAATATATATATATATATATATATATATATACATAATTTATATATACATAATATACATATATGTATATATATACATATACATAATATTTATATGCAAATAATATATATATATGCAAACAGAATATATATATATACTTTATACAAATATACACATAACACATATATATACATAAGATATATACACATAATATATATATAATATATATACATATTATCTACATATATAAACATAATATATATACACATAATATATTTATATATATATATATATATATATATAAAACATAATATATAATAATATATATATGCATAATATATATATAGACTCATAATATATATATATATATATACACAGTATATATATAATATATATATACATATATTATGTGTATATATATATATATATATATACATAAAATATATATATACACACATAATATAAATATATATATATACATATATATACAATATATATATATATATATATATATAAAAAACAACTAAAAAAGTTGCAAATTTAAACAATAATGTCTTTTATGAAAGTATTTATATATATATATATATATATATATATATATATATATAAATATATATATATATAAATGTATATATATATATATATATATATATATATATATATATATATATAACTTTGATATTTCAGATCGAGCACGATCTTTCTTCAGAAATCACTGTTTTTAGTGCTTTGTTCACAAGTAGCGTCCGTTGCCAGATGCGGACGTCACGTGCTATGGAATGCCACTGTGTTCGAATATTTTTTACGTAAATCTAACTGTAATAAAACTTTAGATGTTGTTTACAAATTTTTTTAACTATATCTAAAAGAAATGTTTAACTATTGAAATATTTATAAAGTTATAAAATACCCAAGTCTTTATTTAACCCTAGTATATATGTATTTAATATTAAAATCCAGTATTTTTCTTTTTTTCTGCGTGTGTATGTGGAACTGAAATCAGAATCTTTCAATAAAATTTTGCAGTTTTCTAATGAGTGTCCTGATTGATTAAAGTGATTAGCTATGGAGGAATAAGGATTGTTTTGACCTATGGTTTGTTTATGATTGCTGAAGCGAAATCTAAAGTTATTTCTAGTTTCACCAATATATCCGCTATTGGAACATATTGTGCAGAATAAATAGTAGATTATGTTATGGTTATCACAGGTGCTGCGAGGTGGGTGTATCTTGATATTGGTGTTGGATACAGAAAATACATTATCTATTATTAATTGTTTGCAATCTAAGCAAAGAGGTTTGTTACATTTGTAATTTCCTGTTTCGTTTGTATTGATTAGATATTTGTTAGATGTGAAAAAAATCTATCGTACACAGCTCATTTCTAAGAATCAAACGCATATGCTCAGGCCATCTAGATTTTCTCTACAGCATTAATATCTTAACAAAACAATTGCTAAAATGTAAATACCCAATAAAATTAACTAAAAAAACTATCCCCATAAATCGTAACATACTTCTCGCATACGAGAAAAGTAAAAACAACAATCGGATTCCTATGGTTTTTAACCACAATCAGTATTCCCACACACTTATTCCCAATTTAAAAAAAAAAGATTAAAAGAACCTCCAGTTAAACAAAAATATCAAAGACATTTTCGATAAACCACCAATAAATGCAAAGAAACAATCACCTAACCTATCAGCTATCCTCACCTCTACACACACAACAAAAAAAAAAAAACAAAAAAAAAATGCTTGACTTTACACACGCAGAAAAAAAGAAAAATACTGGATTTTAAAGTTAAATACATATAAACTAGGGTTAAATAAGGACTTGGGTATTTCAAATCTTTATAAGTATTTCAATAGTTAAACATTTTTTTAGATATAGTTAAAAAATTTTTAAACAACATCTAAAATATTATTACAGTTAGATTTACGTTAAAAATATTCGAACACAGTGGCATTATATATATATAATACCCTATTTTATGTCTGATGGGTTGTTCCGTAAAATTTATAGTTAGACGGGAGATTCCATCACACGTTAAATAGGGAGTTAATTTTCAATAATCCTTGTTGCGTGAATATTATTTCTACTTTGATGTTTATTGTTTTAATCTGGCTGGTATGTGGTTATTTTCTCGTTATTTTTGCCATTGGTATACACTCATAAAGAGTGAAGTAAAACAATAAATACTAATTATATACTTGACTGGGCGACGCATAGAACCTAAAAAAGAAAAGTTTCTATCAGACACACACGCACAAAAAACAAGGTCTGAAAAATGTCGGTAATGTTGCTATGGTAACAGACCTAAAGTACGTCGAGTGTAGCCGCTTGGCACATATTGACCTTGGAGTCTGTTACACATGCACAATAAGTTATACCGTTCTTGCAGACTTGTTTTGCTTATAACAGTGCCTAGAATGAGAAAATAACGCCTGTTCACTTACTACAATACAAAGGTTGAATAAGTGACCCTGGTTTATCACCTGATCCGACAAACACCGTATTTCCCAGATCTTGCGCCTTGCAACTGTTTCTTCTTTTCAAAGAGAAACTATAAGAGATTATGCTGCTCGCTATCCCCCAAAAATGGTGTTCCAGGAATGCTTCCATCAATGGCCAAGTCTCTGGATAATGTGAGTGGCTTCGGAAGGCGTCTAGTTTAAAGCAGATTAAATGACCAGTTGATATGTCTTATCGATACTTTTTGAGCAGACCTCGTATATGAGAAGGCGAGAAAAAGATAAAAACAAACCTACGTATTGGATAAGGCAAGATCAAGATGTTCTACTATCTACGTAGTATGTTAATAGTTGGAGAAAAAACGTGTCCCCGAAATCCGAAGGATTTTATGAATTTAAACTTCCCTCCGGAAATAAATTATAGCAATATATCGTTTTTCTTTTCAGAAACGGAGAAAAGTATTTTTAACTCCACAGTTTATGGCGATATGTGGGGAAGATAGCCTTTACTCCTAAACTAGAACTGAAATTAGCTTTTGAATAATATCAACTCTTTAATTATAAACGAATATGTAAAGACTTTGCACTGATCGTTTTTAGGAAAGTGCAATGTATTGAATAAAAGATTTTATTTATTTTAAATAATATTAATAATAATAATAATATTAATAATAATAATAATAATAATAATAATAATAATAATAATAATAATGGACTCTCCCGTCGGTTTCGACGTATGAGGATATGCCAGCTTATTGATTCAGTTATGAAAGTTTGTGGTATTTAAGACCTGCTAGGGATTTACAAAGGACGTCACATATGGAGCAAGTGTGAGGATTGTGAGATCAGATATATTATTTATAATAAATGCCAACGTCAGTGTCACACATTTTAAAATAAAGGGACACAATTCTTGATAGATCATCTCTTTCTTTTTAATAAATGACATTTCAGTGTGTCACACATTTGCAATTAAAGGGACACAACTCTTATTAGCTCATTTTCTACTATATATTAAAGGCGAATGTCAGTGTGTCACACTTTTTCAACATTACTCCTAGCGCATAATTATAATATTATTTCCTAAAACTTAATCGTATTAATAGAGTATTTAATGCAAAGTTATTTATTTGATTGGGCAACCGCTGTTGCATGATATATGTATGTAGGCGTGTGCTGATTGTTGCACGGATCTATACCCCTTCCCCCCCTCTCTCTCTCTCTCTCTCTCTCTTTCTATATATATATATATATATATATATATATATACATATATATAATTGTTATGGTCCGGTTCCTAATACCACGGTGATAGTCCAAGGTAGAACCAATAAAGAAGAACTCGAACGCGTATATGGAATAACACAGATAAATTACAAACAGGAATATATACAGAGAAGTACAAAGTGTTAGTACGAACAATCAGGTTTAGTAGGGAGAACAATGTAGTCTCGACCAGTATCACTATTCCAATGTATTGTAGTAATTGTCTGAACGCGACTTTGTTTCGGACTGCCTCTGACTCGACTGACTGACTGACTGACTGACTCCTGACGGAACTCCTTGCTTCCTCTTGAGGCGCAGTATTTATTACGTATGGAATAGTCCATTATCTTATTATAGGTAAGGTCCCATAACAATAATATTGTAAACTTTGCCTGTCTGTGTGTTGTCGAAGTCCTCATAAGTGGACACAGACCCCCATAACCATATATATTATGAAACTACTTACTTTATTTTGATCACAGGGGAATAAATCTCTCACTGAAAATTTGTTCCGTTTGATATTTAAATTTGAAGAAGGGCATGACTCCTATTCAAAATATAGAAGGAGAAAGCCAGAAAATGGAGGTCACATCCGGAAGAGAAAAATGAATCAATTTGGACGTTAAGTTGAGCAAGAAATGACCAAGCAGTGGATAGTGCCTGACAATACATATCTGTTGCGGCAATTCAACTGTCATAGCAATGTTAAAATCTGCTCATCAATTTGTGCAATGAAGTATGGCATCAAATAAATATCAAAGGACTGAAATCAAGCTGTTTTTGCACAATCCCACACGGAAAATGTTTCCCCCTTTGATTTAAATTAAATTAAATTTTGGTCAAGGTAATGACCCCTACATAAAATAGAGAAGGAGAAAGCGATAAGATGGATGCCACAGCGGCAAGATAATTGAGTAATATTGAAATGCATGATTTTTCTCCATAAATTATCACAATGACTTAAAAGCATTTTCTGACAAACAAGGCACCGGTAATTCGGCTAGTGTGTGTGTGTGTGTGTGTGTGTGTGTGTGTGTGTGTGTGTGTGTGTGTGTGTGTGTGTGTGTGTGTGTGTGTTGGTGTATGGGTGTATATATATATATATATATATGTGTGTGTGTATGAAGATATAGTGTGTATATATGTGTTTATATATATATGTGTGATATATATATATATATATATATATATATATATATATATATATATATATATATATATATATATATATGTGTGTGTGTGTGTGTGTGTGTGTGTGTTCATTTTAAGGAATTAAAGGATTTTTATTTAAAAACCTACATTGTTTCTTATCACCATATAGGGGCACTGGGTAAATTTTCACTATTTTTATTTTTAATTCCGCACATGGACATTATTTATTCTTGACTTTGTCGACTGCACATTATATTAGGGTCAGTTGGCCACCGTCTGTGAGATAAAGAGCACCATGACGCAATTCACGCCGCCATGAATTTGGAAACGGTATGCTGTACTGCTTGGCATTAGCGCCAAATGCATCAATACGAACAATTCAGAGTGCTTGTGTGTCAATCTGTAGATATTGCCGTGGATTCGGAACGAGTTAGATGAGTCTAATGGTTATTACAAGATGTTCGGATAAATTATTAGTGATGGTGACGTTATGCCGGCATTCATCCTCATCCACAGGGCCCCAGACTCAACACGGAGGACTATATCAGGTGGCCTCAGGATTTAGTGCTGCCCTGGTTCAAAAGGGTAGCTTCTTGCAGACCCTATATGTGGCAAAAAGACTCTGCATCAACACACATAAGCAGGAGAACCCAGTCACGTCTGTCAGAAAATTTCTGCGACGTCTCCACCGATTACATCTGGCCGCCTAACTTCCTAGAATGCATCACCCTTGATATGAGGTTCACAGTTGAGTGAGAGACCACAAAACTCTTTGCAAAATTAAAAATGAACTGAAGGTAAATATTATGTCAGCATTCACCAACAAGGAGACCGTCCAGAAGAGATGTTGGAGATTCTGAAGTCGCCTGTATGCCATGGTTGAAGCAGATTTTATTGAACAAATTTACTCTTTAGTAATTCACGTTATGCTTGTGTACACGAGGATTGTTGAATCGGAGAGTCCCGTTCGAATTCCAGTCGAATCCAGATACATTTTAATATATATTATAATATATGCTGATGTCTTTGGGAGAGGTATGTCCTATTCTTCCCCTCCCAGCTATGGGTAAATAGCAGGACAGACCGGTTTCTATAGCATTGGATGGCTACTGGTCTACCACAGAAATAAATAGTAATCCACTGAGGGAAATAATATGCTTTGTCAGTCATTCATCGAAAGATAGATGATCACCTAAACCTGTATGACGGATGGCAAATAACTGATAGCTTTTAAAAGGAGATGTCAATGTTTTCTTTGCGTCATTTAGACAGTAATTTATCCATCGCACTATGTATATATTTGATATAGTGGATACACATATCTGAGTCTACGTCTCTGGCTTTTTTTTTTTTTAAATGTCTACCGGGTTAAATTTTAAGAAAGCGCTTTCACTAAGTTTCAGATACGAAAATAAAGTGAGCAGATATAAGCGTCTGTAGGTCTTTAACGTGAGATATGCTAATTATCAGTAGTATTTTTTTAGAGTATCTGAGATCTAGGTGTTTGTGCGCATAACCTTCTTGCTCGCCTTAACACTGCTAAACGGTGTTAAATCCTATCCGTCTCCATAACTGCCACATCTACATTGTCGGAGATTTACTACTTTTTTTTAACTATTCGTCACGTCTGCTTCAATCAACTGAGCCAATGACTGGTATTACTGGACAATGTTCCAATGAAATTTAAAATATGTGTATTGTTCACAATTATTTTTCTGTCAATTTGCGTTACAAAAGTATGACGACAGGAACAAACCACAAATAGATATTTATTTGTACGACATTACAAAATGTGGCACAAGGCCAAAAGGCGGATTTGGGGAAAAGGGCTGTCTTCTTCTGTCTTAATTTCTAAACTTAGCTAGCCACAAACATTGATCCAAACATACCAACAATAGCCCTTCCACCAAAACAAAACATCTCTCTTACCTTTCCTATTACATTCACCATAATACCTCATTGTCTCTATGAAATCTTAACTAGTTCCCATATGTACATTTCATAATCTGTGGGGGAGAGGGGAATAAAAAAAACAATTTAAAAGCCACAATGATTATTTACAATATGAATTGATACTATTTACATGAAAGCAAAACACAAATAAAGCAATATTGTGTATAACTTCGTAAGTCATAAAATATATGACATGACATTGAATTCAAAATTACTTTATTAAAATTGAACATGCCATTTAGACTGATTTACAGGACAATCTATTCAAACAGTTGTATCAACTAAATATGACGTTAAAACCATTAATTAAGATCGTTAATTGTTGCGTCATTATTTCCTTATTCTACAAAAAGGAGATAAAATCCTCAACAGAAAACATTTCCTATAAGATAATTTAGGTGACAGATGTCTCTTTTCTTTGGATTTGTTTCAACTCAGTTATTCGAGATTTCTGCCACATTTTCGGGAAGGGTCCTACTACTAATATTGTTTTGTTTAGTTTCTTTTACAAACAGATTTTTCATTGTATATAATCATTGGGTTTATGATTTTTTCCCATCCCTCGATAATTGTGTAAATAAAAATTTCATGTTAGGGCTTATTCATAGAGAAACTGTGGTATTTTGGTGATTGTGGTGTGACAGCAAGGAGTAAAAGCGTTGTTATGGTGAAAGGAATATTGTAAGTACGAATGGGTCAAAGAATGAGACTAGTTAGTTTTGAGATAGGACAAGAGAAGACCAATCTTTTCCCCACCCCCTTTTTTTTAGCCCTCGTGGCACATTTGTACCATTTTGGTGAATAAATAATAAGATAATTAATTAAAAACTGATAAATAGATATTGTAATGGATATACTGAATTATGAGTTAACAGGGGTCAATATCTACGTGGGCTTATTAAAAACGTTTTTTTAGCCGTAGACTCTTATATAATACACCAGTTCGAATGAAGAATATCACTATATGCTAGTCTCTGCCAGATACAAATTGACTGGGTCATTTAAAGAAAAGAATTCCTTTCTCTTGGGGGTGTTAATTGGGTTCCAATGCCTTGTAGACACGAAATAAGACAACCGAAAACAAACAGAGACTGAACTGCTTCAATTCGGGAACAGACATAACACCTTTATTCTTTTCACACTTCCAACTAGACATTAAAGAAAGAAAGATGCTGAAAAAGTATATATATATATATATATATATATATATATATATATATATATATATATATAATAAACAAATATAAAAAAGAATAAGTAAAATGCTAAAAAAGAGAAACGTTTAAAGGCGAAGAAGAAAATAGAACTAGCGGGAATTATCGGTGAAACGAAAGATGCCTTGAAAATGGTTCAGAAAATAAATTACGAAATAGAAGGGGAAAATATGTTGAAGAAGAGGAAGAAGAAGAAAAATAAACAGAGGAATAAGAGAATGTTGAAGAAGAAAATAAGAAGAAAAAGTGAACATTTGAGGAAGAGAGTGGTAATGATAATGACGAAAAAAATATAAAGATAATGAAGACAAAATAAACAAGAAAAAGAAGAAAAGATGGAAAAGAACATGAAGTGAATAGGAAGAATAAGAAAAAAAATATGATGAAGAAAGGATGGTGAAGCAAAAAGAAGACAAATAATAATAAGAAGAATATGACAATGACGGACGACGAAGAAGAAGAAGAATTTTCAAAAGAAAGAAGAAAAAGAAGGAAAGCTGCAAAATATTTACAATGTAAGGAATAGAAGAAGAAGAAGAAGAAGAAGAAGAAGAAGAAGAAGAGGAAGAAGAAGAAGAAAAGAAGAAGAAGAAGAAGAAGAAGAAGAAGAAGAAGAAATTTTAAAAAAAAGAAGAGGAAGTGGTATGAAAAATTCAGAGATAAGAAACCAAGATGATAATGGCAGAATCATTTTAACACCCACAATCCCCTCTGACATTCGGAAAGAGTCTTCTTTATATCTAGTTTCACCACCTTCAAATCACTAGGGCGTGCTTTCAATCAGAGGTGGTCATGAGCAAAATAAACAATTTAGGGTTACTAGATAATCTGCCCAGTATATTGTACGCATAATCATATCTTTCTTGCGTGAGACTCTCAACTTTTTACTTTTGTAAAGTGTGCGGTTGGTAAATTGTCGCCATTTTATATTTTTCTTTCTCAAATTATATTGCTGCTATATTTTTTTCAAAAATATATTG
Organism: Acanthosepion pharaonis; assembly: GCA_903632075.3. Classification (NCBI taxonomy): domain Eukaryota; kingdom Metazoa; phylum Mollusca; class Cephalopoda; order Sepiida; family Sepiidae; genus Acanthosepion; species Acanthosepion pharaonis. The sequence goes on along the minus strand of CAHIKZ030000780.1, from coordinate 79,408 downwards.
CAGGTATTGTAACTAGAATTATCTATTATACTATTTACACTTCACTAGTGTTTTGACCCCAGTTTGGGTTTTAACTAAATAGTATAACTGTGACACAAACAGGTGGTACCATCCTGAGTCAGGTTGGACCTGGCAATTAAGAGGTGGTTCTACACTATTCAAAACTTCCTGATCACAGGCCTTGCTTTCGGATGTAGTTTATCGTCATACCCAGGATGAAATTTGGTGTGAGATTAGGGTTTCATCAATTTAATCCTAACTTTGATCATTTTTATATTTATCAAAGATTTATTCATTGTTATATGTTTTTTTTTGTGATGATGATCGTAACAGATCAAATTATAGAGAATTATATCTCGTTGAAAATTAAATATAAGAAGTGTTTGTAATGTTCCTGAAATTACCGTTGTTTTTAAGTCAATGGTATATGAATTAAATATTTTCTTTTTAGCGAATAACTCTAATATACGTAAATTGTAAAAAAGGCACCGTAGAATATACCTGGACCCTATTAAAATAGTAATTCGACCATATGAATAATATCAGAATAAAAAAAATGAAAAAAAAATGTCCGCTTTCCCATTCAAATCCGAAATCTGGTTCGCTTGTATGTTTTCAGGGAAAAATCGCGTGTTGATTGAATTGATTTCGTGACATTCGATGTCAACCAATTCCATTCCGAAAAAGACCAATCCATAATGGGATCAAATATATTTATATTTGCTTCCGGCTTTTAATTTTCAAGGGAAATTCTCCAACGGGCAGTTGTAATGAGAATACACACAATACAAATGAAATGTTATCCTAAATGTATTTCTATTCTTCTGGCTTATCTTATCCCTGTCTTTTGTTCATATTCTCTCTTGCTGTCAATGTTTACGTGATATTGAAGGAAGGGTCTGAAGGAATGTAATATCATTCGCAATGCAGAGTCAAAATGATCAAATTCAAGGCAAGCTCACATAGACACAAAGGTCAAATAGAAGGCAGAATACAATTGAAAGGAAAGTCAAGTTGAATATATGGTTAAATTGAAACGATATCTCACTAAATGCAAATGAAATGAAGATATATTGAAGAAATGGTCTGAGTGATTCAAATCTAAGAGAAAGTTAAAATGAATTTATTACATTTAAAATCAGTATTTTTAAAATCTATGATTCAAAATTAATCTTCCTAATTGAAGCCAATTTTTATTTTACCTGATTTTACCTAATTGAAACCAATGTTGATTTTACCTGAATGAAAGTGTGAAAAACAATAAAAGCGAAGGAAATTCCAGAGTGAAAATTGAAAATAAAATATATACCATATTGAATGCGGATTCAAATAGTAACATATTTCAACCTGACTTGGTCGATTTGTTTTTTACAATTTATCAAAACTTTATGGGTTACATAAAGCCGAAGTATTTATTGTATTTTTTGAGTATTACATTTACAATTTTGTCCGACAATAGCTACGAATTTTTCCAAATAAAAAGCCATACTATTTAATCCGTACATGTAAGGTGTGATAGACTCATACCTTTCCGCAAGTTATTAGCGCGTAAGAGAAGGTAACGAATTCGATTGGAATCTGAACTCGGTTGAATGATTTCTGATTCAGGGCCGCAATCTATTACACTACGCGTACATTCACATTAAACTCTGAAAGGTACTTTCAAATGAAAAGAGGCTGGGTCAAAAACAAAAAAGGACAATTTATTTGAATTTGTGGTCAAATCGTAAAGAGCTCAAATTGAAGGGAAAGGTAAATTTAACGAAATTGGAATGTTTCAATATAAAGGCAACATCAGGCAATGATTTGGACTGATTTCCTTCAATGTCTGGAATGAGAAACTATCCTTATTTAAAATCTTTATATAGGAATTAAATGGGTCATCTGTTCCTGTTATTTTTACGAATTTTCGGCTGGACGTGGGTGGGTACGTACTTCGATCAGTATTCGTATATAAATAGTGTAAATGGTGATAACTCCTCATCACGGACATTCAGACAGAATTTTATTTAAATTTAAAATGTGCCTTTTCTTCGCTGCTATTAAAACAACGTTACGGAGAGAGAGAGAGAGAGAGCGAGAGAGAGAGAGGAGAGAGCAGAAGAGGGGGACAGGCGTTGTGATAAAGATAAGCACGGGTGAGGACATTTGTCCGAATGCAAATAACATAAATCATGAAAGTAATTTAGAGAAAAATAAAATTGAGGAAATTTAAAACAAATCAAATCAGCATGTGCGTTCGTACGGTATTTCTGCTGGCTTGAGTCATAAGTCATTTCCGTTGTTAGGAACGAATTGTGTTGACGAACATATCATGGTACCATAGGATAAGTACGACAATGATCAACGCAAAAAGAAGTAGATTAACAAGGATAAATCTGTAACGACTGACCTTAAAAGCTGGGATCGATGGAAAAGATAAAATATTGTCGGTGTTTTGTGATCGGCAGTGAATTTTTCCACTGGGGATTTAAAACGTAAAGAAGCTGTATAACCACGTTTATAAGTCTTGCTTCTGCAAGGCCTCCATAAAATTTATTCGGTCGCTAATTTACGAAAGGCACACAATAGAAGAAAAAAACAATATCAAATACATATTTGTTTTTATTAACTTCTAACACATTCAAGATTACAAATACACTATAATGCGTTTTGTGAAGGTCTTTCCTTGTCTACACAATTGATCATGGACAATTGAGGTCGATGCATTCTTTTGGACAATAATGCTCTCTCATCACATACCTTGGACACCCTCTTCATTGTAAAAGGTTACAAAAGGGTTTTAAGGTTCGAATTCGTACACCTTATGAGCAAAGATACCTTAAAGTTTCTAAACTAGCTTGAAATCAGGAGATTGATGGATTTGTCATTTTTTGTTTCGGTCTTCGACACTTTATGGGTTATATCAAGCCGAAGCATATTTGAAATTGAAGAAGGTTGCTTATAATACCACGTGTCCCAAAGCAGTCTTCCTTTTAAGTACTTACCAGTTTCGACGCTGCTTAACATCCCTGGTCAATGATTTTAGCCGGGAGGGGATAACTTACTGGTTTTTAAAATGTTCTGTTGTACATTGTGTCCGTTGAAGTGTAGCTATGCCATGTTAGAACATCCAGCTTGATTGGACATCCAGCAAGCCACCAGATAAAATGCTGAACTGTTTGATAAGAAATGAATAACTCCTCCAAACAAAGAAAAAGCAATATACTTTGCCAAACCCCAAAGGAAACAACGAATGAATTGACGAGAAAACACATAGCGTTAAAGTACAAATGGAAATGTCTTCTGTTGTTGGATCAAAGGTAATTTAGTTTCGATGGAACGGACTGACTTACATTCTGCTGACATGGATTGCCAAAGAAGGATTTGGATTTTCTCATCATATTCAATTTAGTAGAAATGTAATTGTTATGTAGTTTAACCTACGTTTACATGACTTTATGACATAGTGATGGAAATTAAAAATCACCAAATACCAAGAAGGTCTTACGACCTCTCAGAAGCACGACCATATATCGAGGTCTTCTGACAGTGAAAGTAAAGTTACTATCTTTCTAAAAAAAAAAAAAAATCTAAAAGATTACATAAAATGCTAATCAATGAATAAGATTTGTTAGATTATCTGTTAGATCACACTAAAACTACTGCTTTGTAGGCCATATTACATCATAATCTAGCTAAATTGTTCAGTATAATTTCCCTTTGAACAAAATGATATATCGAGGTCTTTTGGTAATGGAAGTAAGGAGACTGTATCAGTCGTCGGCTTGCTTGCTTAAAATTCTTTCCTCTTATATTTTCCCTATTTTTTGTTTTTTACTGATTTTTGTTTTTATATTTTACAGTGTAACCCGGATATAAGAGAGTTGTCGGGACCGGAGAAGAAGTCTCTTATATCCAGGTTTCTCTTATATCCGGGTTTGGCCTATTTTATATACATTAACACAGGCTCTAATTTGGGACCAAAGAAAATCTCCCTTATATCCGGGTTTCTCTTATATCCGGGTCTTTTATATCCGGGTTACATTGTATATCATTTTTCTTTTTCTCATCCAGCACCAAATAGGACTTGCAACTTGTGAGATGTGAAGCACGTCCATATGAGGGAAGGTTGATTTTTCGATTTCTTTTTTTCAGAAAATCATCATTGCACTCGGTGTGCAAGCTGGGGTAGGATATACCAAGTACTGACGTCAAGAATTAAAACCACAGATTGTATCACTTTTGGAACATTTAGTTTTAAAGAAAAAAAAATGTAATGTACTTAATTTCCGAAGGATTTTGCATACAACATAACTTTAAAATTTCACTATTTCAAGAACAAATCCAAGTAAACATGATATTTTTTGTAATAGATACATTGAATAGAAAATATATTCAAATCAAAATCTATATTATGCATCGCCACAAGCAAAATAGCCAATTTTTTGTTGTATTTGAGAAGTAAAACCTATGTAAAAAAAACATTTTAAAAGATTACATAAATGGCTACTCGATGAATAAGATTTGTTAGATCATTTGTTAGATGACATTAAAACTACTGCCCTATATGACATATTACATCATAATCTAGCTAAATTGTTCAGTATAATTTCACTTTGAAGAAAATGATGGTCTAATTTGATGTCAATATGATTTAGTAATAATGTGATTATGCCATGCATCTTATCCATAAAAATCTTGTAAAGCTTCACTAAATTAAAAATTTCAGAAGGCTGATCCATAAAGCTTTCACCGATTAAAAGAATTAAATTCCAAGGCTTAGCTTTTAAACCTAAACTTAATGTCTAATCCGGTCTCCTCAAAAAACGATAACGATTTGAAAAAGTACTTCGTCTTATTATTTATCATTTCAAATATCACAGTTCCAAAATAGACCTGTCGTACAACACATATCTAGGTCTTCTGCTAGTGTATGTAGCGAGATCGTACCCATTGCGGTCTTGCTAGGCCCGTCAGATTGCTTACAGTACCTCGTATTCCCAGCGGTCACATATCTTATCCTAGACTTTAATTTCTTCTTTGCTGATCACTTCCTTTACGATGATGGTGTTGATGACTACATTCATCGTCAACGTGCAGGTTCCGTAATAAAAGCTTCCACTTTCACCAAATCCTGCTCCCGTCATACAATCGTCTGGCTTTGAAAGAGTCGGTTCAACGTGAAAGAAAGTCAGAGAAGAAGAAAGTACCGATGGCGTGAACTTGTTTAAGGTGGACCTCACCTTCCAGGAAGTGACCCACGCATTTGATTTCATGACCTGTTTCATCGGCTGATATAGAATGAGAAATGCAGAATCCAGTTATGAAACTGCAACGAACTACCGTTATAATTTCCAATGGTGCCTTCTGTAACATATCCGTCATGCGTAGCCCACTTCATGCGATGGATCAACCGTTGAGATCTGTTGAAATCATCACCCGCTTTTTCCACTGTTCGGAACTTTGGGGTTGATCACGCTTAGCTGGGTTCTTGTTTCGACTTCGCAGCGTAGGATGGCCCTACTAGAAGTTTTAGAACTCCCGACATCATCTTTCTTAGAATTGTTTGACCAAACATGTCCCTACAACACGACAAGGGATGACCATCACCATTGTATATTTATATTTTAAATGTTTATCCTTCTTAAGCTAAGAAAAAAAAAAGCAGCGAGAACCCAGTAATTTGTAAAAATCCTTTGACAAAATGAAAACGTGATTGAAGATGAAGATATGATCAAATTACCAGTCAATTCCAATTGATGTTTGTGGAAAACAGAGAATGGAACAATTATTAGCTAAAATAAAAAACAAAAAAAAATATGCCAGAAAAAAAAAGGCAAGCAATTTGGAAAATTTTGCAATATTTAATTACCCCAGATTCTTTGGTTGTACACGCTCTCATGATCAATAAAGAAAAGGATACTTCTCATGCAACGAAGACCAGCTCTGTTTCAGAAAAGTCCTTATTGAATTCTATCCAACATGCTTGCTCGAGAGTTCTGTTCCGTATAGATGTTTCCAGACCCATTCTCAAAAGAGTACTAAAAGAAAGAAAAACGAATAGCCTTTCATATCGTAGGATCTTCTTCCCAAGTGTTCTCGCTTTTGACTATTCTGTCTTTTTCAGACATCGGATCACAACGAAAAAAAAGAGAGTACAACTATTTATAAAATGAAAACGCAATGGTAAAAGTAAAAATAACCATTTCCGTACAGGAAACATTAACCTTTCACTGACAGAAGTACACTAATTGTTATTTCTCTTTCTGCTACGGATTCGGTATTCCTTTGAAAAAAAATGTTATTGTAGAAAGCAGGTTAATTCTAGTTATGTAATACGCCATATATTGAGGTCTTCTGTTACAATATATAGGGAAATCGTATCCACTTTCGGCTTGTTTTGTTTGTCACGTAGTTTAAGGCACCTCGTATTCACAGCGGTTACATATCAGAATAATGATCAGACTCAACGTGGTTTATCTAAATAATAACCCGACTCAACATTCATTGATGTTGAAACTGTTGACGCTATTTGCTGTTTGTTCTGTGGTGTTTAAATTAGCCTTTTGTATATAGCAAAAATTCGGCATTTATTAACACTAATATTTAGAGTTGGTTAGTGTCGATCAAAATCTACGAAATATTTTTATGAAGACATTTTTTATTTGGAAAATTAGATTTCGTAAGTTGATTATCTGCTACAGCTCTTTCTAATATTGGTTTGTTGAGTTTTTAAAAAACGTTTATTTTTGTAATCTTTGAAAATTTAACAGTGTTTATATCAGTTATATTCTAGCTGCATGTTTTATCCATTTTCTGTTGTTGCTGCTGTTAAAACTATTCAACTGACGTGTTATTTTGAAAACAAAACAAAAGAAAAACATATTTAAGTTTTTTTCTTTTATCAAATAAATAGTTTAAGATTTACGGTCTTAGTAATTTAGCAACTTCTTTTTGAGTAAAACCTCTCCAGAAAACATATCTGGTGTTCAACCGGCGATGAAAAATAGCGAAAATTTTGAGGGCTATGCACCATTGAAACAAATTTTTATAGATAGGCCGAAGAGTAAATACGTTTTTTTTTTATTCAAAGAAACACGTTTAATTCATTAATATGTTTTATAGATTATGTAAAATGTTTGATGAAGTACGTCACAATGAACTGTTGCAATTGTTACGTAACCATGATATATTCGGGAAATATTAAAAAAAACCTGCACACCGCCGACATACGTATAGAAAATTAATTAGTAAATATATAAAAATAGAATGGCGCGAGAGACAAGTATATGCATTATCATGGAACATATTCAACCTGTACATTCTGACGAGTCAGGCTTCATTATTGCGGATACAACCTCAAGAATATAATATAGGGTGCGATTAGTAAATTGTCGCAATTTTATTATTTAATTTCACGCATGCGCGTTGTTTGTTTCTAATGTTGTCTTCTGCAATGTATCTTAGGATCAGTTGGACAGCATCTAGAAGGACAATCCTTTTAGATGTATTTAAAACTTCCTGGATACTTGCCATCAATGTTTTAGTTTAATGTGCGCACTCTTATAATCTCAGAATGTGGAAATCGGTTGAGACATCGTGTTGAAAAGCGAAGTAGAAAATAAAATGTCACTACAAATTAGCTCCGGAGTTAATTACATGGGCAATCGTGTTGGTTCGCCTATAGAGAGAAATGAAAATTAGAGGTCAAAGATGAGGAAAAAAAAACAAGTTCCAAATTTCCATTCTACTTTGCCTTAACAGCTTGACAGCTAAGATATTTTCGCTATAACTCATTGTTTATGTCGAGAATCTGAAATGACGATTTTCATGATTACTCAGTTAATAGGTTCTTTCCAGTTGGTAGATGCACACAAAATAAGCTTCGTAGCAAGTATCCAGGATTGGTTAGGATTCTGATATTGTGTTAATCTTTGGTATTATTTGAATGTGCATGTTGTTTCATACTTACAAGAAATTGGTGAGGTGATTTCGAATACCATTTAGGATTGATACATTTGCTGGCGCAAAACTAAACATTAGAAATTGTCTTTTCAATTCATTTGGGGTTTAAATGTAGGTACCTCCACAAAATAGCTGAAATTCAGCATACCGTGAGGAAAACATTCTTCGAATTTAAGGAAAACGAAGGTTAATCACCAAACTATTTATGCTATAGTTAAGAGGAAAGATCAAAGTATTTTTGAATATTGAATTAAAATTTTTATTTCTTTTTAGAATATTCGAAACTTTGATTAAAATTCTGTTTTTCTTACGCCTGCGGATGTATATTTTAGCGTCCTTTTTGGTGGTGACAGGCATTAAATTAGAAAATCTTGCATAAATCAGATAATTGTTGAATTGTGATGTAATGAATATGCATACACCTGGGTTCCCCCTCACAGTAATATTATTAGCAGGTGTCAGCCATAAATACAGACTGATGTGGAGGTACAGGAAGTACGCCTATTGGCTACGCCTATTGCCTATTTTGAATTGCCTACCACTACGACAAGGACCAGTCCATTAAGATTACCTGCTACCCGGTTACAGTAGTCAACAACCACTTTGCTACTTCGAACAAATATATCCCTTTCCGGGACATATGAAATTGAAATTCATCTTTCAGGATTTATTCACAAATGAATGAAATCATTTCAGAAATGTTTTTATTAGAAAGTCTTGGTAAAAATATATATATTTTTAACATGTGTTTCACATCATTACTTGTTTTTATTAAAACTTGAGAAATTCAACTTGATGATTTTAGTGACTATATTAGTTAAAAACAGAATACTTTCGAAAATTTCAATCATTGAATTTTTTTGCATAATCGCACCACGTCTTACCGAAAATCTACGCTGAATCGAAAAATTACGCAGTAAAACCAAGACATTATTTCAGTAGATAATTCTTCAATTGCTTTTATGAATAATATTTATAAGGACAAAGAAAAAAGAAAAAAAAATCGATGAAAAATGAATTCTCACAGGATTTGTTTTCATATTTAAAAAAAAAATAATTAGAATACTTATATATTTTTTATTACAATCTGACACCTCCGAATATATTTAAAATAATTTTGAATTGTTTACGTATGTGTAAAAACGTGCTGAATTTTATAGATACGGTCGCCCATACACGAGCCTGTCAGAAAATAAGATCGACCAATATAGTCATTTTGTAGCAAAAATCCAGTAAAATTCATTAAAACATTAGATTACAGAGAATATTTTCTTAAAGTTTTAAGATTACCAACAACTTTAAAGACATTCGGGTAATATACCTCAATCATTGTTTAGTGTTTAAGCCCCCGTATAACAAAATTAGATAACAATCTCTCTGTCATCGAGTTGTCACGGATCTGTTAAAAACTGTCAACAGAAATAAACAAGCCACCATCATGTTTAAGAAATCCATTTATTTGTATTTTAAACAAAAAAATTAATAGTTAATTCAAATCAGATTAATTATACTTTAAATCAGCTAATATTCCTCAAATAAAGTTTCAGAAAAGTATTTTATACTTGTAAGTTTTTTCTTTAAGCGATTTACATTTTTATAACAGTTTGCTAAAAATGGCGTAGAATTTTAAAAAAAAGTAGGAATTTCAAAATGAAAACGTCTTCCAATCAATCTCAAATCGTTTTGAAATACATCACAGTATTTTGTTTATTGTAAATATTAAATTAATCTCTCGGTTTGAAATTAAAACTAAAATAAAGGCTTCAAGAATGATTTTTCATTGTTAAAACATTATTTTAAATGTTAGGTATTGCGTTTATTTAGGGGTACCCAGTGATAGAGTAAGGCAGACAAGTAAAGGAGAAAGACAAATTTTAATTCAATTTCGTATGTAACCCTAAAGTCACACAACCATAAAACAGATTTTATAGTTTGCAATAAATTTAGGCGCGGGATTGTGAACTCTTTGATCTTGCCTGAGGCGAATGTATTAGGATTGGTATTAGTTACTGATGTTAAAGCAAGAATATATTCAAATTTCGAATAATGGCTTTTTAGAATCTGTTTGATCTACTCCTTGAGATTGGTATGAAATATTTTTTCTTTGGAGTTACCTTGATGAAACACAGATGAGTTTTCATAAACAGATACTAAGGATAATATTTATGTAACACGTGTGCAACTAAGATGCTCTTACGGAAAATAGGGTTTTAAGAAAAAGTTAATAAAATCAGAACTACAGAGTTGAAATCTCTGGCACATGTAATGAAGAAATAATTATTTTTTTTATTAGGCATTTCACCCCAAGCAAGGCGGGAAGTCACTAGCACGCAAGGTGTTACAGAGATTTGGAGCGAGAGCAAATAGGAGTGATAGAGGAAAGGATGAAGAGAAGGATAGGGGATAGATCTGGAGATGTTGATTGACATTACATTTGAATAGTTGGAGACTATAGCTATCAGAGACACAGGAAAAGGAGAGGGAGTTCCACGGGAGAGAGATGCGAGCCATGAAGTTATTCGAGTAGAAGAGACGGCTACATTTAACAGTTTCGACAGTGAAAGGGTGAGAGCGATATTCCAGCCTCGTAGGGCGCTTCAATTCATGAAGTCCGGGAACCAGCGAAAGCAGCTCATCGGAGGTACCATAAAATACAGTTACCATAAAAGTATAAAAAAATACAGTTACCATAAAAGTATAAAAAAGGTCAGAGGGAACCGCCGGTACGTCTGTGGGAGAGCGACGGCAGACGAGATGCCAGATCAGGGCCAATTATATTGCATATACGTCTCTGGATTTTATCAAGAATCATTGAGACAATTAGAAGGGACTCCAGACCGTATATGGCAGCAATACTCCATGCAAGGGCGAATGGTTGATTTGTACATTTGAAGGATCGACTGAGGCGAGAAAAAATTCCTGGCACGGCATAGGTAGCCAACTTTCCTTACAGTGGACGAAGCTATTGACTCAATGTATTTCTTCCATCTCAGGTCAGCAGACAATGTGAGACCGAGCAGCCGCAGAGAGGTGCTCTCGAGTATTTGAGCGTCAGACATTCTAACGGGAGCAAGGGATGTTTCTCAGTGGTGAGTAATAGAAAGCAGTTTTGTTTGAGCGGCATTAAAGTTAACCAGCCAATTCCGGCCCCAGTTCACAACCGATTGGAGGTCCTTTTCGAGACGAACGGCCAGCTTATTTTTGTCAGCGACACTAGATTTGTTTTTGAGGCAGGAGTAAATTGGAGAATTTATAGCTCACAGTGTGGCACCATTTACGAGGCAGAGAAAGGAAAAGAAAGAAAAGAAGGCAGAAAGAAAGGCGAGACGAATCGTGGGTGATAAGCTGACACACACACGGCTAAGAGACAATGAAAATATTGATAAGTAACAAATGGCGAAAAGGGTGTCATTACAACGACAGGGAAATTCTGAGTAAAGAGAAAGGAAAAGAGAGAAAAGAAGGCAGAAAGAAAGGCGAGACGAATCGAGGGTGATAAGCAGACACATACACGGCTAAGAGACAATGAATATATTGATAAGTAACAAATGGCGAAAAGGGTGTCATTACAATGACAGGGAAATTCTTTGTAAGAAGAAAGGGAAAGAAAGAAAGAAACAGATGTGTTTTGATAACGGCTGTGTAATCTAGGAGTACGTAAACAAAACGGCTGGTCGGCTGGCCAGGGAAAAATTCAATGGAAAACGTTAATTTTGATAATTGACAAAACACAGGTGTAACTGCAGGACTTTGGGTAGATATGAAAAATTAAAAACACACAAGCCGTGTCCGCTGACCGATTTTTTTTTCGACGAAACAACTTTGGCCTGCGATAATAAAATTATGTTATCAGAAATATGTACCGAAGGAAAATGAATGGGGACGCAGAAGTATTTTTTCTTCTTCCTTGGAGGCGACAGACTGACTGAAACTTTAGGGATATTTTTTTTGGAGGCCGTGTTAAGAAGACCACCCATTTTGATAATTAGCGATAAAATACCTGACAAAAATCACGTGTAGAACAAGAGTTGTCATATTGTCCGTTTGCGGCTCGAAAAATGATAACGGCGATTAAAGCGGAAGAAAAGGGAAAGAGAAGAGATAATTTTTTTTAGTTAAGCAAGATATTTTTTTCCCCGAAACAAAGCCGCGGATTGTTCACGCCCGACTAAGACATCATTGGTCAAGTGGTGATCACGTGACGCACGAAGGAGGAGGAAAGATACGCAACTAAGACCTCATTGGTCGAGTGCCTCATCCAGAGTATAAATATGAGAAGCTGCTACGAAGAAGTGGGGAGGGCAGTATGGTGAGAAAGTGGGAGTAAGGAAAGGTTCCCCAAAAAATGGAAAAGAGTGGAAAATCCCTAACCAGAAATAAAAGAGGTGGATATGTATTTAGAATTATCGAGGAACCCCCGACGCCGACAGACCCACCCCGGTTTTGGTCGGCGTCAGTTAAAGCGAGGCCCCAACAGGCAGAAATCAGAGTTCTGGCTCCAGCGGAGAGTTGAGTTTCCAGAGTTGAGTTCCAGCAGTTCCAGTGAGTTCAGCTGACCAAGATTCACGCAAAATTCCGAACGCCTCTTCAACCCAAGAACAATTATTTTGAAGAGCGACTCAGAACCAGACCACCGAAATAAGTTTTTTTTCGACTTTCATCCAAAGACACACCGAAACGCCAATTCTTAGAGAGCAAACAACTTGAAGCGTTAAAAACTTGCCTAACGGAAAACGACGTGTCACAATCCACAGAACGGGTCGGGAGATAGATGCATCGAACAACTAGACATAAAGTTTGTTACCTTTTTCTTTGATACTTTGAACTTTTTGAGTTTTCATTTTATTTTCTTTTATGCATATTTGTGTAGTATCACCCCCGTTCAACTCAGTTTGCATTACGGCCACAACCACTGTTTGATCTCGTCTGTCTAAGATCAATTCACAACGTGGGTAGGCAGACTGGAGATCAATGCAGTTACCTTGGTAACCAGGCGTTGGAAGCGAGTTGGGAACGATGAGGCTGATATCAAATCTAACCAGATTTCCACCCGAATCACGAAAAGGTTAGAACGTCACATTTGGGTGCCGCGACCGATACCAAGCCAGTTGGTCGTCACAGGACGAGACAACACGACTGACGCGGCAGGCGGACGTCACGTTTGGAGCAGCGACACCCGAACGGAGCAGCGAGGAGCGAACAGCTGTCGCCGCGGCGAGGACGTCACAATTGGTGCTGTTTGGGGACGTCACAACTGGCGCCGTGGTAGATCAGGATAGAACGTCACAGAACGTAGATCAGGATAGAACGTCATAGAACGTGACCATAGGATAGGACCCTGGAACAGCCACTGCCACAATTAGTACCGTGACAGCAGGACAGGATCCTGGATCGACCGATGTTGCTGAGAAATTTCGAATAGGACTCAAAACGACCCGGGACCGAGAGGAACGAGAACAGAATCCTGTAAGGTAGGACACTTTGTTTGATTTCCCAACCTCGATTGTTGCTGCGTAGTTTGTCTTTCTCTTTAAATATGTCGGACTATGATTCAGATAGAGCAGTGGGGGATGAAGAGGGGGTTAGACAAGGGTTGTCAGCTGACCTAAGAAGGTTGTTGGGTGGACCGAGGGTCCCAGCATTTGACGGCAGTGGGAAAGATTTCAAAAACTGGCTGGCAATCCTGGAGAAGAGCCGAGGTATATATGAACTCACAGACCACGAAACCCTGTATCTGGAATACGATGCCACAAAGGGGAAAGCCTCTGAGTTTATGAAGGAGCTCTTGGAGAGTCAACCCCACTTGTCTTGGGAATGATTAAAGGGACTATTGATCAAGGAAATCGCCGAGGATGGCACGGCTATAGAGGCCATGAGGGCCCTCCTAAAGCTGACACAGCTGCGGGACGAAACCCCTGGAGAATTGGGGGCCCGAGCAGGGAAGCTGTCATCATTGGCCTTCCCAGAAGTGGTTAGAGACAATGCGGTCATGCAGGCTCAACTAGCAGACCTGTATGTGGAGGCGCTAAGTGACGAGCGTGTTCGTCACGACGTGCTGAAAGAGGGACCGCTGAGACTATCGGCAGCAATAGAGCTGGCCAAGGCGAGCCAGGGCATATGGGAAAAGGTGAAAAGGTGTGGAAGGAAACAGATACTAAGTCAAGAGGTCGGAAGAAGGGGGGAAGGCGGAAGACCCCCCCCGCGTGGAATCGGAAGTTCAAGCTAGAAGTAGATCAGCCTGAGGTGTGGGAAGAAGACCCCAATAGAAAGGCATGGTAAACCAGGCATGAGTTTTATAAGCCCACACCGGGTAGATACGGGCTGGTCTGCTGGACCTGTGGGCATAAGGACCACAGAGCGGCGGAATGTCCGACGAAGTGGGGTTTGCCCCCAGACTTCGAACAGGACAGGTGCACCAGGTGTGGAAAGAAAGGACACCTGGCCAAGTGGTGCGGGCTGAGAAAAGGTGCCCCACCGATATTAACAAAGAAGGCCGAGCCCAAGAGACAGGACAAGGGAAAAGCCAGCGGGCCACCCCGGAATTAAGAGGAGGGTGGCCCAGTTAAAAAGAAGGGAAATAAAGCTTGGACCAGTGGTCGGGCGGGCCGCTTGGGTAGAGGACAGGTCCCCCCGGGAGTAAACGGGAGGTTAGCCCAGTTGAAGAGAAAAAGAGCAAAATGTTGGACATGTGGTCAGGTGGGCCACGTTGCGGTGAACTGTCCGGCAAGAAGGTGCTGGTTTTGTAGGAGACCAGGGCACCTGAAGAGAAGCTGTATCCTTAGGAACAGCCGTGGGAGACTGGGAGAGGTCCAGCCGGGCCCGCCCAGGTGCGGGGAGCGCAGAACTCCCCCTCGTAAGAATAATGAAGGTGATTTATTGCTACCGGCGCCTATGGCTGGGATGACCCAAAGGTGGGAACCCAGGAAGAGGAAAGCCCAAGTGTTCTCTTCGCTGACGCAAGAGAAGGAGCTATCCTGTAGAGCAGAGATAGGGGGTAGGGCAATGAAAGCTCTGGTAGACACAGGAGCATCTGTGTCATTGCTGAGAGAGGAAGCATACAGGCAGGTGAAACGGAAGAGTAGGTTACGGGAAGCGGACATAGAGGTCAGGCAAGCAGATGGAGCCCCCCCCCTGGAGATAAACGGGATGGTGAGGCTCCTGGTGAGGATTGGGAAATTAAGAAGCACCCAAAATTTTTACCTAACCCCCGACCTGTTTACGGAGACAATCTTAGGAGAAGATTGGCTCCGGAGCCAGTGGGCCCAGATAGAGTTCAACCCCACTGTGTTGATAGTGAATGGCGATAGAACGCCATGGGGATGCCCACCAGAAGAAGATATAACAATAGTGGTGGAAGAAGATGTAAAGCTACCCCCTAGAACGGCGGTGTCGGGAAAGGGTAGGTTAATGTCAGGGAAGAAAATAGGAAAAGGACCCCTGCAGTTGGTCCCTGTAGAAGGGAAAGGCTTAGAAGAGAATGAGGTAACTCTGTGTGAGACGGTAGTGGAGGCAGCTGAATTAGTGCCCATTATGATGGTGAACCAGGCCCAAAAGACTATAAAGGTTAGGAGAGAGGAAGAGATAGGGAAAGCGCTTCCCCTACGGACTCTGAATCGGGTGAGATTCGAAGAGGAACGAAGAAAACTTGTAGAGCAAACAGAAGGAATAGTGGACGAAGATATATTAGCACCGGATCAATTTAGAAGCAGAGTGTGGGGTCTGCTGAGGGATAATCGAGATGTGGTAGCCCAGTCAGACAAGGAATTGGGCCAGACCCACACAGTCAAAATGAAAATCGACACCGGAGATCACCCCCCTGTGAAATTAAAACCCTACCGGACACCTATTCATAAAAGACCCCTTGTAGAAGAGGCAGTAGAAGAGATGTTGGAAGCTGGGATGATCGAAAGATCGATCTCCCTTGGAGCTTTCAATAGTAATAGTGGGTAAGAAAGATGGCGGGCACCGTTTTGTGTAGATTTTAGGAAATTGAATTCTATATCGAAGCCGTTGGCGGTGCCATTGCCACTAATAGGTGACATATTGGCATTATTAGGGAAGGCAAAGTACATCTCTACGTTGGACTTGAGGTCCGGGTATTGGCAGGTAGCCCTTGTTGAGGCTGACAAGGAGAAGGCCGCATTTGCGTGTCACCTAGGACTGTTCCAGTTCAGGGTGATGCCATTCGGTTTAGCTAATGCCCCGGGAGTCTTCCAACAGCTAATGTCAATAGTGTTAGGAGGATACGAGAGCTTTGCCATGGCATATTTGGACGATATCTTAATATTTTCGGTGACAGTAGAACAACACTTTTTCCATCAAAAACAAGTGTTGGGAAGGTTAAGAAAACACGGCTTAAAATTAAAATTGTCGAAGTGTCAGTTTCTGAAGGAAGAGACCAGATATTTGGGCTTTGTTGTAAACGGAGATGGTATTAAACCCGACATGGGTAAGGTGAAAGTCATAAGGGAAATGACAGAACCAAAGACAGTGAGATAGTTAAGAGGTTTTATAGGAGCTATATGTTACTATAGACGCTTCGTCCCGGCATTTTCGAGAATTGCCATACCACTAGTAGCCGTGACGAAGAAATACGCTAGGTTCAAGTGGACAGAGGACTGTCAACGGGCATTTGATACGTTAAAGGAACAGTTGACAGCCGTCCCACTGCTGACGTACCCAAACCTCAGCAAGCCCATGGTACTATACACTGATGCCAGTGAGCAGTGTGTAGGAGCAGTTCTTACCCAGCCGTGTCCCGATAAAGAAGGACCAGTGCCAGGCATATCAGAGGAAGTACCGATATACTTCATCTCTCATAAGCTCTCAGAGACACAACAGAGATGGCCAGTAATAGAAAGAGAAGCATATGCCATCATGTATGCTCTCCAAAAACTGGACTATTACTTGAATGGTGCGGTCTTTACTATAAAAACAGACCACAAGCCTCTGCGGTACCTATTGCAGGCAGAATGGACAAATAATAAGAAGATTCAACAGTGGGCACTTTGCTTAAGTGGCTACCACTGTAAGATAGAGTATTTGGCAGGGAAGGAAAACACGTGCGCAGATTTACTCTCAAGAATACCGAAACAACTGGAAGAAAGATCTGTAAAAGTAGAGCAGGGAGTAGATGATAAAGCCTATAGAATAGGAGTAATTAACTCTAATAAGCTAAAAGATCGCCCTATGTTAGAATTGGACGAAGAAGGGGACACACAGATAATAACCGATCCCTACTGGACAGAAGGAATTGAGAAGGAGCAGGCAGACAATGAAATAGCTGCCCTGAGAGAAAAGGTGAAGGCAGGAGAGACCACCAAGTATGCCATAATAGAGGAAAGGCTGTATTATCTTTCAGGCAGGGATGAAGAAGTCAAGCCCAAGTTGTATGTGCCCAAAAGTTTAAGACCAGAGATATTGGAACAGTGCTACGAGAGGTTGGGTCACATGGGAATTGATAGGACATGTGATCTAATAGGAAGAAAGTACTATTGGCACAAACTGTACGGAGAGGTCACTAACTATGTTCGGAGCTGCGTAGTGTGCCAGTCGCAGAGCAGAAGGCAGGAAATGTCACCATTGGAGGAGACGGACGTGCCGAACTTCCCCTTCGAGAAAGTGAGTATGGATGTATCAGGACCATAAGGGGAAACTGCACAAGGAAACAACTACATAGTAAGTTTTGTTGATTGGCTAACAAATTGGCCTGAGGCATTTGCAGTACCAGACAAGAAGGCTAGAATTGTGGCCGGTTTGATAATAAGTGAAATCTTTCCTAGGTATGGCGCCCCTGTGAAATTGGTAACAGATAATGGCACGGAGAATATAAACAGCATAATGAGAGAAGTTCTGACAGGTTTGAATATAGAGCAGGTAAAATCATCTCCATATCACCCCCAAGGAAATGCTAAAGTGGAAAGGTTTCATAGAACCTTGAGAGATGTATTGGCCAAGCTGGTCAGAGAGAACACTGGAAATTGGGACTTGTATTTGACGCAGGCTCTGGCGGCCGTGAGGTTTACGATAAACGAAACCTCCAGATTTTCTCCTTACTTTATGTTGTTTGGCAGAGACGTGGTCCTGCCTGTGGATAACCTATTGAAGCCCCGAAGAAAGTATATGGGAGAAGATCATCATCAACTATTGCTGGAACAACAACATAAAATATTTGTACAGGCCAGAAGAAGAATAAAGAGGGCCCAGAAGAAAAGAAATGAGAGAGTGAATGCTGAGAGAAAGGTAGTAGAACTGAAGGTTGGAGACCCTGTCTACTATAAAATCCACCAGACAGAAGGAAAACTGGACCGGAGATGGGAACCGTACTACCGGATAGTAGAGCAGACGGGCCCAGTATCATATGTAATATGGGATCAAGTGGCAGGACGAGCGAGGAGGGTTCATGCCAATCATCTAAAGAAGGCTGAAATAGCTAACTTGGAAATGAGCGAGCAGAGGCCTAAGAAGACAAGGACAAGGAAGGTAACTCTGGTTGAGCCAGAAGAAATGGAGACGGAGGAAGATTCCGAAGAAAATGAGGAGATAGATCGACTTGGCCAGATAGACGAAGCGATCCGAGTGACGGAGTTGGAACCCTCGGCGGGGATCAGCGATGTTCAGTCGTCGACTGAATCGGTGCAGAAAAGACCCTGTGAGGTCGCCATCGCCCCCCCCCATGTCCAAAGAAAAGGAAGAGAAAGACGAGGAGATCCAATCAAGCAGTCAAGGGCTCTAAAAAGAGGCACCCTGAACAGGACGAAAGGCCCAGCGAGTGGGAGGAAGAGGATCAAATACCCCTTTCCCAGCTCAAGGACTCTAAACAGAAAGAAGAATCAGGGGATGAAGAAGAGGCCAAAACACCTCCTGGACAGGAATTAAACACAGAGGGAAGGTTAGAGGTTGAGCAGGAACCACCTCGGAAGATGCGATCAGGGAGGGTGAAGAACCGCAAATCTCAGTAGAACAAAGAAGGCTGTGCAGAATAGAAACATTCGGTGTCGACAGATAACGACACTGGCTCATCCAAAAACCTGCTGGCTGACTGCGGTGGATGTGGATGGAGGGTATGGAGACGCGAGCTGCACCTCACGAAGGACGGAAGAAGATTATTGGCATTGCTAACTGACTATCAGTGGTGTCATGGAGTACGACCTTTGGAGTGAGCGCCACGCACACCTGCCCGGACCATTCTGTCTGCTAGAAGTTAGTTAGAGGAGGGAAGAGCTGAACTTAGTAAGAAATTATGGAATAATTGAGTAATGAATTGAGCAAGACTGAATGGTTGTGAAGAATAATAACAAGAGAATGTTGTTACCTTGCAGGAATGATCAAGATGAAAGGGTTGATGATGATGATGATGATGATGGTAGCCACACTGATGGTGACGATGGCGGAAGCTGGGAAGCACAGCTGAAATACCATTTTTAAAAAGACGAGTGAAGTAATAATAACCAGGTCTAAATGGTTGATCACATTCGTGATAGATTTGAAACCACACGAGTCGCTACTAAATAAGTTCAGAAATGAGCTAACGCAGCTGGATGCAGCCCGGTTGAAAGTAGGACAAGATTATCCCAAGGAAAAAGGGTATCTTAGTTTATTACACTCCCTAGAATCAGAGGCCACTATGATAGAAGCTCAATAGAGGACATTCAGAATTACCTGAAGGGAATAGAGTTACTGTAGACGCGGGAAATGAGATCAGTAGTTCCGATTGTGGGAAAAGCGTTAAATGTCCTGTTTGGAACAGTGTCTGAAGATGACGTTAAATTCATAAGAAGGAAACTGGGAGAAGTGGAAGTAAACCAGAGGACGCTTGCTCAAGTGGCAAGGGAGAGTGTGACAA
This sequence comes from Acanthosepion pharaonis, assembly GCA_903632075.3. NCBI lineage: Eukaryota > Metazoa > Mollusca > Cephalopoda > Sepiida > Sepiidae > Acanthosepion > Acanthosepion pharaonis. The sequence continues at coordinate 59,616 of CAHIKZ030000780.1, read as the reverse complement.
TATTAAATGTGACAAGGTTAGAAGTGGCCAAAAATAGAGCCAGAATCAATTGGTTAATAGATAACCTGGCAGGGTTGAGACAAGAGGTAATTAATAATACAGAAACTGTAATGATCGAATTACAGGAAATGAGCGGATTCATGCAAAAATATTTCCAACTGATGACAATTACGAATAAGGTACGACAAACTATTCAGTCGTTGATGACCTTGCTGGAACATATGAAAGCGCAATTAGACATGCTGTCATTGGGACACCTCTCCCCAAGCATAGTAAACCCGGGTCACCTAAGGGAAGCGCTATTCGGAATACAGGCCGAGTTACCCCACCATTTAAGGCTGCCAGTGGACCCCACCAAAGAATTGTGGAAATATTATAATGCACTGGGATGTGTGACCTTGTTGGAAAATAGGCGACTATTGGTTGTGTTATCTGTTCCGTTGTTAGATAGAGAGAGTATATACGAGATATACCAGGTTATAAATTTACCCATTCCCTACCCCAGAAGAGATCAAGGTTTGGGAATGATAGCAAAGGTACAAGGTGGAAACAGAATACATAGCTTTAAATTCGGGGAGAACGAAATTCATGTTGCTAACAGCTGAAGAAGCTGGAAAGTGTAGAGATGATGCTCTAGGGACTTGTATCTCGTTAAGCCCTATCTATAAAACTGGTAACCGCAACATGTGCATACTAGAATTGTTTGAAGGGAAGAGAGAAGGAATTAAGAGAACCTGCCAAGTGGAGGCATTAGCAAACACGGCATTACCACAAGCTATCAGTGTTTCAGACGGGGTGTGGGCAGTACCCACACAGAAACCTATCAGCTTGTCTAGGATATCTGGGGGAGAGTCCACAAGGACATTAAGAGTAAGGCCACCATTATCCCTGTTAAAGTTACCCATGGGATGTTCGGCATTTGGGATATCTATATCCTTACCCCCCTATTACCAGGAAGAAGAAAGATATGAAAAGAAAGATTCAATCATAGAAATGATTGGCAGAGGCTTAGTCAATTGTACAGATTTGTGGGAGCCAATAGTGAAGGGATTCTCTAATGTTACCTTGAATAAAATGCCAGTACTAATGAAGCCGATAGAAAAAATCGATATGGATCAATTGAGGGACAAGTTAAGTGCGTTGGGAAACGAAGGTGTGGCTTAGGAAGACGATGAGCAGATCGCGATAAGTTGGTCAATAGTGATGGGTACATTCATAGTTATAGCCATCGGGGGTATAGTAATATGGAAGATTAAGAGTAAGAGGAGATTAGCGAACGACAATCCAATGCGCATGCAGCAACTCGAGAGGGAGATGCCGAGCAGTGTTCCTTACTCATACGGACTCGGCGAAGAAATTGCAGGAAGACCAGCGGAGGAGGCTGGCGTGAGACCGCCACGTGCGGCGGAAAAACCTCCCACAGCGGAGAGGAAAACATTGACCAAGAAGAACAAGCCATAGTAACCACATCTGCACCCACAGGCACACGCACACATTACATTACATATAGAATATAAGAACTTGAAAAAGAACATTACACTTGCATGTACAACAGAAGAAGAAGAAAAAGAACATTACATTGCATGTACAACAGAAGAAGAAGAAAAAGAACATTACACTTGCATGTACAACAGAAGAAGAAGAAAAAGAACATTACATTCCATGTACAACAGAAGAAGAAGAAAAAGAACATTACCTTGCATGTAGAACAGAATAAGATGAAATTGCATGTAGAACAGAAGAAGATGAAACGAACATTACATTGCATGTAGAACAAAAGAAGTTGTAAGGGAACATTACACTGCATGTAGGAATGTAGTATAGAATTGCATGGGACAAATGCATGATGCATGTTAAATGGTGTATTTGGGTTTAGGTGTCATTTACGGGTAAATGACAAATCGGTTAGAGGAGGATTGTGGCACCATTTACGAGGCAGAGAAAGGAAAAGGAAAGGAAAATTGACACCTCTTCAACCCAAGAACAATTATTTTGAAGAGCGACTCAGAACCAGACCATCGAAATAAGTTTTTTTTTCGACTTTCGTCCAAAGACACACCGAAACGCCAATTCTTAGAGAGCAAACAACTTGAAGCGTTAAAAACTTGCCTAACGGAAAACGACGTGTCACAATCCACAGAACGGGTCGGGAGATAGATGCATCGAACAACTAGACATAAAGTTTGTTACCTTTTTCTTTGATACTTTGAACTTTTTGAGTTTTCATTTTATTTACTTTATGCATATTTGTGTAGTATCACCCCCGTTGAACTCAGTTTGCATCACGGCCCCAACCACTGTTTGATCTCGTCTGTCTAAGATCAACTCACAACGTGGGTAGGCAGACTGGAGATCAATGCAGTTACCTTAGTAACCAGGCGTTGGAAGCGAGTTGGGAACGACGAGGCTGATATCAAATCTAACCAGATTCCCACCCGTATCACCAAAAGGTTAGAACGTCACATTTAGGTGCCGCGACCGATACCAAGCCAGTTGGTCGTCACAGGACGAGACAACACGACTGACGCGATAGGCGGACGTCACGTTTGGAGCAGCGACACCCGAACGGAGCAGCGAGGAGCGAACAGCTGTTGCCGCGGCGAGGACGTCACAATTGGTGCTGTTTGGGGACGTCACAACTGGCGCCGTGGTAGATCAGGATAGAACGTCACAGTCGGCGCTGCGACCGGGGGACGACTTCACACAGGATATACGTAAGGTAAGCATGTCAGATGGAAAAATCAAACAACCTAATGAGATTTTTGTAAATAAATAGAAGTTAAATGGATGGGGTAGTAAAGAATATATATATATATATATATATATATATATATATATATATATATATATATATATATATATATATAAAAAGAATCAGGGGCTGTGATCGCCCACATCCTGACGCTACACAGAATATAAAAGGCGTTGTAAATTATGTATTTAGTAGATATATTTATAATGTTTTCATTCGGTCAATCGAGGTTAAACATTTGACATATGAACGTCGTAGATTGCTGATTTATTTACGGCTACATTGTATTCATTGCCTCCCAGTTCAGTTTTCTTTGATCATTTCATCCCAAGGAAAGCTGTAATGTTATGAAAACGCAATGAGTTACTTAGAGTGAAAGAAACCGAATTAACGAAAAAATAAAATAAAACGATAGGTTATAGGAAGAGACAGAAGGTAACGATTAAGACATCACATCTAAATTTTTTAAAATTTTCGAAACTCGGATGGAACAAAAAACATGAAGCCGGAAAAGACTTCCACGGACAGAAATTGGAAACGAATAAATTGTTAGAATATAACTGAACTTTACATCGAGCAATTTAGCCATATTCATCTGTTTTATTTCGAATTTCAAAACTATTTCGTATATTATAATTTTATAAATATTATTTTTGTTGTTATTTCTACTGATGTGATTGATACCATTCGAGTAATAATAATAATAATAATAATGACAATGATGCTGATGATAAAGTACCAAATCTACTCCATCAACAAAGAAGCTGCAGTATTCAAGAAACAATATTCGTGAAAGCCTACCAACAAAAATCGAAACGAATAGCATCTGCGCCATAAAAACAGGAGGCAAAAAAAATAGCCAAATATATTTTAAAAAAATACTGGGAAGACAAGGCGTTGAATGGCAAACGCGTAAAAAGAACAGAAGAAGCAGATCTGGACCAACAGAAAACACATCTGTTGCCGAGCAGCACCAGATTTAAAGCTGAAAGAGAAAGCCTAATTATTGCATCTCTGGACCAAAGCCTCACAACCAGATCCTATAACTGTCGCATAATCAAAAATAGAACTAACCTGGAATCAAGGATCTGCAGAAAATAGGATGAAACTCTCGACCATATTTTCTCGGGATATCCGGAACTAGCATAAAATGAATATACCCACATACATAACAAGGTAGCGACATATGTGCGCTTGAAGATATGCAAGAAGCACAAAATCAAATCCACTGAGAGATGGTATGCACAGCAACCAGACACAGTTACCCAAAATATCGATGTAACTATCCTCTGGGACATGCTAATTCAAACTGACATGGAAATAAAAGCCAACAGATCCGATGTTATCATAGAAATTCAGGAAATGTATACTGATTGACCCAGCAGTACTATCTGAGAGAAACACCTACATGAAAATTATCGAAAATTTTTCCAAATGCAAGGACCTGGAGATTGAGATTAACAGGATGTGGAGTATAAAGACTGAGACTCTACCAACAGTAATCGGAGCACTGGACATCGTAGGAAAAAGTATGGACAATTAATTATTAACGGTGTCCTAGAAAGCATCTAAATACTTGTTGTCCAGAAGATCGCCCTACTGGGAACATCCAATATACTTAGAAAAGTGCTATCAGTTAAAAGACAATTCTCTTAAAGGGCATAAGAACCGTAGTTTGAACCCGGCTACTGGATAAAAAACAGGAAACAACACAAACAGCTAATAATTATAATAATAATAATAATATTACGAAATGTTTAAATCTGTGCCTGGGCTAAATTTGTAAATGAAAATTATTGTCAAAGTACAGAGATATATTTTTTTATTTTTTTGTTCTTTGTTTGGTTTTTTAATGTTTGGTGTAGCTTAGTCGCATCTAGATGCTCGGAACACCCCCAATCAGAGAACGTCTAAAAGGATTATAATTTTGACCTGTTTTGTTTTTTTTATTTTGACTGCGCCCCAACTGTATGGATAAGCATAATATTTTTGGCGGGTTGCTCTTTCAGTCAGTCAATCAATCAATAACAATAACAACAAAAGCAATAGTAATAATAATACAAGGACCTTGAAATCGAAATCTCAAAAATGCGGCATATGGGAACATCAACAATCCCTGTTGTAGTTGGAGCTCTCGGATTGCTTGGAAAAGATTTCGGTAGACAAATTGAAGGGGTTCTTGGAAGCCCATACCTTAAAGAAATACAAAAAATTGTTCTCACTAGTACAGCCTACACCTTAGGAAGGGCTTTATCGATGTAAAATATGTGTGTGTGTGTTTTAATTAGTCGGTGGAAAATGTTATGGTACCATTTCTAACCTTAGGTCTCTGAGCGAGACCGGGAATGAAATGTGTACTCACCAGAAATCAAAGAAATAATAATAATAATAATAATAATAATAATGCTTGCCATAGTAAGAGTTGTAGGGGGCATAACTGACGAAATGTTGAGATATTTTTGTTTGTTTTTTGTACTAAACGTTCACTCAAATATTCCATAATAATAATAATAATAATAATAATAATAATAATAATAATAATCAGACCTCTGTTGTTATTGTTTCATTGAGTTCGATGCAAACGAATGTAAATTCCTACATTAGAATAATCGGAATGAAGCCCAGAATTCGATTGCTTGAAAAGTCAAGTGTACGTTGTTTTGCACTGCAAATTTTCTTCGAAATGGTCTCTCTGATTGTGGTGATAGCGAAATCTCAAAATTCAAGATGTCCTTTGAAAACGCAGAATATGTTAAAAACATAAGGATTCAGCAATAAAAGTAAAGCACAATACGGCGACTGAAGCTGCAAAATACATACAAAAGAAAGTAAAAATAAATGCAACCGACCAGATACAGAAACAATTGCAAGACAAACCGCTAGATAGCCAATACTCTACCCGTCCAAACAAGCTGATGTAAACAATCCCCGTACCGACCAGTGGCTATGTAGTGCAGGGTTAAAAGCTGAAACGGAAGGTTTTATCCTTGCTGCACAGGATCAGTGCTTGTTAACTAGAAATTATCAAGCACAATTACTAAAATATAGGTTTAGCCCAAAATGCAGGTTCTGTGATAAATACCCAGAAACAATTGATCATCTTGTATCAGGTTGCACGGTATTGCACCCACTGAATATAAAAGCCGGCATGACAGAGTTGGCTAATATCTGCACTGGAATATCTGCAACTTCAACGGGAAGAAAACTGAAAGAAATTGGTAAGAACACAACCCAGATCCGTTTATGGAGATAGGACATGTTATAATTTTATGAGACTACCCAATACACATAGACAGAACAATCAAAATTAACTGCCCAGGCATTGTTATTAGAGATCGCAAACAAAGAAGCGCCTCCTTATTAATATGGCAATCCTTGCAGACTGAAATCTACCATTGAAGATCTTTAAAAAGCCATCAAAATACATGGACCTTGAAATTGAAATCTCAACAATGTGGCACATGGGAACATCAACTATCCCTGTTGTAGTTGGAGCCCTCGGATTGTTTGTAAAACATTACAGTAGACTAATTGAAAGGATTCCCGGAAGCCCATGCCTTAAATAAATACAAAAAAAATTCTCACTATTACAGCCTACACATTACGAAGGTCTTTATCGATGTAATTATATAGTTTTTTTTTTTTTTTTGTGTGTGTGTGTGTGTGTGTGTGTGTGTGTGTGTGTGTGTGTGTGTGTCAGTGGAAAATGTCATGATGCCATTTCTAACTTTACGTCTCTGGGCAGGACCCAGAACGAAATGTGAACACACCAGGAATCAAAGGAAATTTATAATAATAATAATAATAATAATAATAATAATAATAATCGTTTCTATAAATGGTGTGACGTTAACGACCATTATGCAAAATCTCCAGCGAAATGTGAAAACCCGCATTGCGATCATAATGTCATTCATAAACATTGATATCTCACTTCAGTAATAACTACGAGATGTCAGTGGAGATCAAACAAAAGCAAATCTGTTTAACATTTCTAAAGTATTTTCAGTATTCCCTCTGATTTCCATAATTCAGTCACACTAACCATTCATAATCTTTTTTGTTTTTTTTTTAATTTTTTTCAAGTACTAACGATTTTTCAAGACTTATCGAAGTCTTTCCAAGATCGCCAGATATCAATTGGACCACAAATATTTGCAGGATCTACAGTTTGATCAATTGTCTGGTAAAGTTAAAGAATTTTTCTTGCTTCGCAGTTATCAAATTCATAGACATCACATGTATTCTTGAAAATGACTAACAGGGTAGAATCTACGTAAGCAAAGCAACAAAAACTTCGGACAGTTTTACACAGCAGGTTATTTGGAAATTAAAAAGTAGAATTAAGTATCAGACAACGAGACTATTTCGGTTCTTTTTAATCAGACATGTTTTGATGAAGGCATAACATATATATATATATATATATATATATATGTGTGTGTGTGTGTGTGTGTGTGTGTATGTGTGTGCGCGCGTGTGTGCGTACGTGTGTGTGTGTATGTGCGCGCGTGTGTGCGTACGTGCGTGTGTGTGTTTGTGCCTAAACGTAGACATTGAAGTCAACACCTCGAGGTGACAATCGGTTTCATGCTAAACGCAGTCGCCAGGCCAGGCCCTGCGTTTAGCATCATACAGACTGCCACTTCTGGGTGTTGACTTCAATGTCCAGTTTAATATTTGCGTAAAGTTTATCATTGATAATGGTCACTTTAAACCATAAATTGTGACTCTTTTTGTCCCGTAAATCGCAAAATAAATTTAATTACAACTTACCCATAGGGCCTTAAGTATCTGTTCTAAAACGAAACCGGATAATGAGATAATGGTTTGTACTGCTACTCTCTGCAAAAATGCCTATCCTTTAGAGATTGTTCAGACCATAATTAAAAATAAAATTTTGGAGTTTAATAAAGTCAAATATATTTCAGTACAGAGATGTCCGGTGTATCTACGTTTTCCTTGGCTAGGTAGTATTAGTGACAAATTTAATAAACGGGTTTACATAACAATTCGACTATGTTAATTTGCTGCTAATACACGTGTGGTTTGCTCTGCTAAACCTGCCCTTCCATCCATACGCAAAGACGTTCTTCCACCTCACCATAATAATTCCCTGATTTATTTATTTAAATGTAGTTGCAGTCTGAACTACATAAGAAGAACGACTCAAGAGCTGGATGCTAGATTTAAACAACATGCGCCTACAAAAATCCTGGACTCTAATTATTTATCATCACATGTTCTGATCAATACATACGGGACTTCCATTACGGAACGCTTTATAAATCACCGCAACTGTGCGGCCAATTTCAGTGTAGAGTCTTTTTTCGAAACGTTTGCTTGTCCAATGTTACTTCTTTTGGGATTTCACATACGAACACTTGAATTGACGCTAAGTACTTATTTAATTCTTCCTTTTAATTGTGAAACTTTTTGACTCTTCCATTGTTTAATTTAATCCGTCTTAATTTTCTTTTCTATTTTTTTTTTAATTTTCTTCGTGTAGGATTTTTAATTTTCAAGCCAACCGCCATTTCTCTCTCCTTCACTTTCTTTAATTTTTTAGTCAAGATTTATCCCAACCCCTACTATCTCATTTTAGTTTGTAAATATTCTTTTTTAAGTAGATCTTTATTTCGTTGTACTGTAAAATTGTATTTCCCATTTTGTTTTAGTAGCCAAGCATTAGTATTTTACCTTTCTTTTAATTTAGCATGGAAATTTTTTTTTTATTTGTGTACTTTTGGGATGCAAAGCTTTATTTCGTCTTCCTGTAATTTTTTTTATTTCCCACTTGGTTTTATTAACCAAGCGTTAATTTTTACATTACCCTTACAATTTAGTTTGTAAATTGTGTTTTTTTTTTTAATTTTATGTAAGCAAAGCCAGTTTTCGTGACTTTCTTGTATTAGACAAGTTTTATTTTTACCCTCATCTCAGTTAACCTTGCAAATTGTCTTTTTTGTAAACAAGACTTTATTTTTGTACCACGTCTCACTTTAATCATTTTTATACGTGTGACTTGTTGTTTTATTTTAAAAAAAGCCGAGTTTCAGTGTCGGTCCCCTGACCCTATTTTGTTTTATTTTCATTTTTTTTACGTGTGATTTGTTTTTGGCAAAGCCAAAGTCTTCTTTTTTTGTTGTTTGTTTGTTGGCCCACCCGCGACATTAGTCCGTTTTTCTTTGGTTTTATTAATGTTTATGTGAAATTATAAAAGGAAAGGAGAAGGAAAAAAAAAGAATTATATTGGCAGCACTAAATTAATGCTGTCAACGATTGACGCTAATGAGACACCGCCGGTGTACTTTGAAGTAAAGGAAACGGTCTAGCCTGAAAAAGGCTGAGGAGAAAAAATACGGCTTACTACGACGAACAGAGATGAAAATACGGGGAATTTATCAAGGGAAACGAGGCCCTCACGATTCCTGAGGCATTGAACGCCTTTAATAATCTCTCTGCTAGCCACCGACATAATGAGTCGGAAAGTAATTGGCGTCAGCAGGAAACCAAGGAAGAGGCTCTGAAGAATATGAACATGGGACCAAAGGAGCTAGCCAGGACATCGAACGCGACGTGGAACACTCTCCTGGCTACCGAGAAAGAAACTTGACATTTGGCCGGAAGTATGCTAATGTCCAAGTCAGTGCGACTACACACCTAGGATCAGGATTACGGTGCATTTGGTGGACGTGCATATTAGTGAAAATGGGGACCAAAGCTTTGGCGAGATCCGCAATATGCTGATGTGCTGGGAAAAAAGGATACTGATCGTGTGGTGTCTCGGGACATATTCGAAGGCTGTTCTCCAGGAAGAATGTTACGACACAACCAAATGCGACAAAAAAAAAAAAAAACAGCAACAGCAACTGAAAAAGCCCTCGGCGGTGTCTCGAACGTGGTGAAGAGGAGGCGGAAGACGATAAACTCACCATCTCTCCAAAAGCCGGTCATGCCACCACCGAACCAACATCAACCACCACCGCAGGAGCGGCTTGAAGAGGTGGAGCAGAAGCAATAGAAACCGCTGCAAGAAGAGAAGAACAAACAACAAAAGCAACATCAAAAGCAGAAAAAGGAACTGATGCAGTAAAATCAGCCGCAAAAAAACCCAACAACAACAACAACCAAAAATGCAGCAGCAAGCCGAATCGGAGAAGGTGCTGGATAAAATGCCTCCACCTCGCTCTTCATCTTTGAAGTGGACCCTGGCGGAAGAAGAGGAAGAAGATAAACCAGCTGAAAAACGCAATGGGAGAAGTATGGCAGAGAGGAACATGGACAAAGGCTGGTCCCTATCCGTCCCTGCGTCGCCCAAAGCAACTACATACATTATTGTCTTGCTAAATGCAAGGAGCTTCCGTCACCCTCTCCTCCTACCTCCTCTCTCAGTTCAACGTCGACTCCCCCTCACTCATCCACTTTTTCCCCGCCCCATCCAGCCAGGATGAATAAGAAGAAATATTTCCCCGGGCTGGATGACATTTGCAAGGTGAATATAAAGGAGTTAGAAAAGAACCATAAGAAATCCCTTTTAGGTACCTCATTTAAAATTACCGCAACTGACGGAAAGTTCTTAGAAGACACCCGCAATTTTCAGAAAGCCCCAGTTGTCATCACTTACGGAAAGGGCACTGGGGTGACTGGAGGTATGGTATCTCCTTTTAGAAGCAAATGATATTTTCCCTGAGATTCGCGTATTTGAGGTGGATTCACCAGACCTTAAAAAAAAATAGCTAAATTTGGTTGAGGTAGGTTTCCGTTATTACTCAATCACATATTATGTAGGGCGGTAAAAGTAATATGTCCTATGGACGTTGGCGGTATTGACCTAGATGGATGACGTCAGATCTTGGCACAAGGAGTCTACGGTAGTGCATTGGGGTCTTTAATCCCGCACATTTTCGCCCTGTATATGAATAGGTTGATTGTTGATTTTCTTCTTTCAGATTGTTGTAACTTAGAAATGTTTTGTGAACGAGGAATAACCAAAACGAAGATTGAAAATCAAACGGTAATCTTTATAACATCAACTAAATACAAAACTCTCCAGCGGCGTGAAGTAGGTAAACCACTTCGCATATTATCCCACAAATAGTGCCCAACGTATTTATGAGGATTGAGACATACCTATTAGTGTTCATAGGCACGGTATATAACACACAAACATTACAAATGCCCGCCAGTTTCGTGACCTCTGGCCGTTCGGTGTTGATATTGCCGCGATTCAGGAAACTCAATTTGTTTGCAACGTTAATGCTTGTTTAACGACATAGTCGTCTATACATATTGAAACCGACTGGACATTGGTGTTTCTTTGCTAGTTAAGCGTACCCTGGAAACTAGAGTGTACCATGTCGATGCCGGAGGTCTGTTGATCGTGGCCGATATTGCTGTGAAAAGTAGTTCCTTTTGGATCGTTGTGTTTTATGCACCCAAGACCAAGAAAGAATAGGTGATAGGAGGGGCTTAAGGATAGTATGACATCCTTCCTCATTGAATTTAGCCAGCGGCTCGCAGTAGGTAAGACTAACAAAGTGAAGGCACTTAAGGATAGTCTTTCCCGTTTTGAAGCTGGTGGGATCCCCTAGAGATAAGGCTAAATGGGCCTTGCAGCGTGCGACTAGCAAGCGCTATCAGGTTTAGATAAGTAGGCTTGGGTTAAGCAAGATGTCTTCCGAAGTTGTGAACATGTGCGCAGACTTGCACAAGAAAGAGATAACGTCGAGCTTCCGGTCGCTACATTCGAGAGCTCAAGAACCCGGAGGGACGTACAGTGAGGTCGACTGACAATATGTATGAGGCGTCTCGGCGGCATTTCTAGAGCCAGTTTAGCAAGGAGCCTGGTCTCTATAGCGAAGAGTTTAGCAGTTATTTGGTTGATTTTGCTTGGCTTTCACCGACAGAAGCAGCTAGCTCATATTTGGAGATCAAAGAGGACGAGATCTGCGCGGAATTGAAGACGGTCGGCAGAAGCAATCTTCGGGACTTTATGGTTTTCCATATGAATTTTACTTGAGGCTGTCGCACAGCTTTGTTCCAAGCCTGACTTTCGTGCTCAATACTGGTTCCGCCCTTGGTCCGTCCCGACCGGTTCTCCAGGTATGTGATTATGCTGTTCAAAAAGGTCAAGGGTGTTGGGCGGAATTTAGATGATTACAGCCCCATACCTCTGCTAAATACAGAGTGAAAGATTTTGCCCAAGATCCTGATGAAGCGTTTGCAATCGGCTGCTGAGATTCTATTGGGACATGAGCAGTGCAGGGCCGAACAATTCAAGAAATGTCGCACTTGGAAAATTACAAACTCCCCTCGAGGCTGGCTTTCCTACGACACGCGTTGACGAGGGGCTCAATTTTTGTGGGGGAGTATGAGTACCGCTCCCTTCCCTTACCTTATTATCACTCCTCCCGTCTCGAGGGCTGAGTGCCTTCGTAAGCCCCGGGGTCAGTCAAATTTTTCCCTCTAGTGTCGATCGAACTTGAGGGTCATTCCTCGCTCTAGGCCAAGGTGGGTTATCTATCGTGAACTAGTGGAAGGTTCTTGAATGATTTTCGGCAGACGTGTTTCGCTAATTTTGGTCTTGGGCGCTAGCGGCGGATTACCTTAGCAACCATGAGTTTTTGATTACCTGGCGACAGGTTCGGAATAGGCTATCAATGACAAGGCCTTCATTTGAGGCTTGGCGGATTTCCCAGACTGCAGTCGGTGTGACCTTGGTTTGGAGGATACTGCCATGCACGCATTCTACCTTTTACGCGCCCGCCGGATGGGACATTGTCGACGAGTTTACGGTTCGCATCGCTTCCGAATATTTTGTGCACATTTGTCACACGCGTAAGCGCAATCACAAGTCGCCCCCGTATTCTGGAGTGAAACGAATGGTGTTTCTGTCGCTGCTAGATGGAAGACTCCTTGCGATGTGAACGCTATTACGATCAGGATTTGGTTAGATTCATTGAGCTTCAGCTCAGGATGAAGATCGGAACTGATAGAAAGAGTTTAGTATAGACAGATTTCAGCGAAAGTCGGCTAACTGCGCCGAGCCTGGTTAGCGTGAACGGGGATAGCTTTGATTTTCTTTTTAAGTCTCCCTACGTCACATCTGGGTGGTTTCCTGTGGATCGCTAACCTGGTTAGGATAGGCGCTTCTTCTATACCTAGTTAATGTCAGTAAGTTCTGTTCCTAGCCTGTTCTTGGCGTCTTCTTTGGTTATGATCGAAGACGAGATTCCTACCTTCCAAAGTTTTCCAAATATCCATATTTATTTTAACCTTCCCTCTTTCTTAGTGATCGACCCTCTTTGTCCGAAGACAGAATACAACGGCCTCTCTCATTTCATTTGAGGCGTGGACTGATATTAATTGTATCAATTATTTTTAGTTGCTTTTTTTTAAATATGTATTTTAGATTGATTTCGCGTTCATCAAATCCACCTCATTGTATATCATGAATAAATTCTTATATATAATTTTATACTCAAGAATATATTTTTTTAGTCATGGAGTGTTTTGTATTTTCCGTGTTTGTATGAGGTATTATGGTATATGTAGGATTGAATGATGATTGACTAGTTATGGTGAATGGGCAAATTGTAACGAATGAATGCGTCGTGAATCGGATTAGCTTGGTATAAGATAGTTAGTGTCAACCACGCTCAAGCCATTACAATTGCTGTATTATATAGGTTAAACGACCATGTGGACTCGTTTTCCATACTAAGTAAGCCCCACTGTAATTAGCGCCTTAAGAAATTGGAGGCATATATATTTTATCTATGACACCTTCACTCTGTAAACGGAAGGATTTTTTCTTGCCCTTTAATTGTTTTTTAATTATTTTTTTTCTTTTCTCTTACATTCCATTCCTATTATGATAATATATACATATTTATTAACCTCGATTTAGCTCTGTTGGGCGAGGTTCGTTAGCTAGCTCATTCTTCATTTTTTCCGTTTAATTATTATCATGTGTGGTAGCATTAAAACTACAAATAAAATGTGTCTACTTATGGCGGTTACTAAGTTTTATACCAGTAATAAAATGTTCATATATATATATATGTGTGTGTGTGTGTGTGTGTGTGTGTGTGTGTGTACTACAGTTCAAATGTTTGAAGCCACTCCAAGAATTAGCAGGGGATGGACTTGGCAAATGAAAAAAGACACCTTAGAGTCATTGGAAACATGGGTGTAATCATTCCCAAACGTAAACTTTGGGAAACGTTTGTTACGAATGACAAAAATTTTTACTAGAATAATCAAGGCTAAATGAAAGCATATATATATATATATATATATATATATATATATATATATATATATATATATATTTATATCAAATTAGACATACAATGCGTTCACTTGCTCAGTCACTTAATCTTTCACAATTTGCCACAACTCTAACTGTAGAAGTTACAATGTCATTTACCTATCAGAATGCCAAAACAATATGCAGTAAAATGAATGGCTCTTTTTTCACAGAGTTAATAATTATAGAATCGGATAAAGTCGGCTCCCAACGAAAGATTATTACCTGTAGAACAAAAATTTCGCCTAAAAAAAACATGATTTTAAAAGCCATGCCAAATTCACTATAATTGAAATAATAGAAATCGATAGGGAAAATAGCCTTATAAAAATATTTGAGGAACATGAAGATAAATAGATTTTGCGCCTCAGTAGATAAATGTATAACCTCTTAAATCAAGCCCTACCCACATTTCTCACACACACAAGACAGACATGCTTGCGGGGGTCTTGAGTTCTCTCACTTTCATACTGTGACACCATGCATCCTGACGATTTGAAAGAAATATTTATAGATATATGATTTGCTTTTTTACGGTTTATCAGCCATTTGAGGATTATTTAAGGCCGAAAAATGTTTTAGGTTTTAAGAATAATTCTTTCTTTGCATTCAAGCGATTTGGGAGAACGAAAGAGACAACGAAGAAGAAAGAAAGAAAAAGTAATACGAGACGGGTCATAGGCGAACACACACACACACGGCTTAAGAGACGGAAATGAGGAGGAAAAAGGTTATTGTTGATAGGTATCAGATGTCGAAAATATCTAGGTCACCCACGAACAAGCGTTGACCGATTTCCGCTTGTCCACGAAAAATGGAATTTTGTTATCAATGGATGTCACCAAAAAAGGAAGAATCCATTGTTTGACATTGACGAAACACAGAGAGTCTTCACTGGGTATGGAGAATCAAATCCCACACAAGTAGTTTTCACTGGCTAAGTTTTTTTTTTTGACAGAATAGACTTTTGCCCTGCGATAATAAAGATTTTTTTTATCAACACATGGGCCGAAGGAAATGAAATATTTTTATTTTGCTTTGGAAACGCTAAGTTGGCTAGGAAGATTTCTTTCTTAGGTCATGTCCAATTAGCGATAAACTGCTTGACAAACGCCACGTGTTGAAACCGAGGGTTGTCACCTCGGCCGCTCATGATAAGGGCGATTTAATAATTTTTTTTTAGTTAAGCCAGGTATTTTTTTCCCCAAAACAAAGCCACGGGTTGTTCACGCCCGACTAAGACGTCATTGGCCAAGTGGATCACATGACGCACGAAGGAGGAGGAAAGATACACGACCAGGACCTCATTGGCCGAGAATGGTCACGTGACGCACGAAGAAAATCAGTCGACGACTATATCCAGAGTGTAAGTATGAGAAGCCGATACGAAGAAGTGGGGAAGGCAGTTCACGCCCCTCAGAAGCACGGTAAGAGAGTGGGAGTGAGAAAAAGTTACCAAAAATGGAAAGAGTGGAAAATCCCTAACCAGAAATAAGAAGGGTAGATACGTATTTAGAATTATCGAAGAACCCCCGACGCCAAACAGACCCACCCCGGTTTTTGTCGGCGTCAATAAAAGCGAGACCCTAACCGACAGAAATCAGTTGAGACTCGGACGGCGAGCCGAGTTCGTTCGCCCCAAGCGGGCAGAAGAGGCCAGTTCGTTTGGCCTGAGTGCCGAGAGTTCGTTCGACCCAAGCTGGCGAGAAGAAGTTAGTTCGCGCACCTGGCGGTAGAGATGAGTGCCCAGTAGTTCAGATTCTGGAGAGAAGAGTTGAGCCCCGGAGGGCAGGCAGGGATGAGTGCCCACTGTTGAAACCGCATCAAGATAGCTGACCAAGATTCACGCACACTTTTGAACTCTTCTTCAACCAAGAACAAGTAGTTTGAAGAGCGACTTAGAACCAGACCACAGAAATAAGTTTTTCGACTTCCGTCCGAAGACACACCGAAACACAAATTTCTTAGAGAGCAGACAACTTGAAGCGTTAAAGTTTGCCTAGCGAAAGCGTCGTGCCACAATCCACAGAACGGGTCGGGAAGTAGACATAGTTCTATGTACCGAACAACTAGACATAAAAAGTTTGTTACCTTTTTCTTTGATACTTTGAACTTTGTGAGTTTTCATTTTATTTTCTTTTATACATATTTGTGTGTTATCACCCCGTTGAACTCAGCTTGCATTACGGCTCCAACCCCTGTTTGATCTCGTCTGTCTAAGATCAATTCCACAACGTGGGTAGGCAGACTGGAGATCAGTGAAGTTACCCTGGTAACCAGGCGTTGGAAGCAGGTTGAACAGCGAGGCTGGTATCAATCTAACCAGATTCCTACCCGATTCACCAAGGGTTAGAACATCAAGTTTGGAGCAGCGACACCCGGACGGGAGCGGCGAGGGAGCGAACAACTGACGCCGCGGCGAAGACGTTGGTGCTGTTCAGGGACGTCACAACTGGCGCCGTGGTAGATCAGGATAGAACGTCACAGTCGGCGCTGTGACCGGGGACGAAAATCTGGCAGATCACACTAATATATATGTATACACATCATCACATACGCTCCCAAGAGACAACATACACTTAACAGACATATGCCATTTCCAGGAAGCAATAAAACTGTCAAAATGACCAAGGAGGGTATTCTTAAAGTTAGGTATCTCCGATCCTCTATCTTAAAAACAACTTGAAACGGGCCGTTTGACCTGCACAAGGACTGACCAAAATAAACAATGAAAAAAGCAAATGAAAACTACAGATACATTTCATTTCTTTAGTCCACTGCTACTAATAAGTAGGTTTTTTTTCTTCTGCTGATGGCCATACTGGCCGAAACTAGTCGACGAAGCTAATTGAAATAATAAAACAAAAAATAGTAATATACAACACAGTTCATCTGAAATATTTTTTATTTTGCAATATTTTAATTGTTCAAAACATTATATACAGGGTGTTTCAAAAAATTTGATACCATTTCGCAATCTAATAACTTTGTTAGATCTCCTTGAAATGACTTCAAATTTTAATAGCATCTTTATGTTTAATGTTTGTTTT
>CAHIKZ030000780.1:32500-35000 GCA_903632075.3 Acanthosepion pharaonis | reverse complement strand
GACCTTCAATCTGCTGTTAACTGGGGGTAAGAAATGGCTTGTTAATTTCAGCACTTCCAAAACGTAACTACCCTCTGCCAATCATGTGAGAAACCTCGTTTTGCCTTCCGGAAGAGTGAGTCGTTTCAATTTCTCGGGTTAACACATTCTCTGCTGATATGAAGTGGGAATATTATATTGGATCAATTAATAAGTCTGCCGCTAAGAAATTTGATTCACTCTATCGTGCTAGACGATATTTTTGTCCCGAATCTATCATAAATATTTTTGTGTGTTGTAGAGTAGTTTTCACAGTGGAGGCTTGTATTGATACTTCAATGTCCGACATCGACTGACTTACTCAACTCCACTGAGCCCACTGGCGACTGCTACTACTACTACTTATCTGTGGGAGTGTCTATTTACAATAGAATAGGTATGATCTAGTATAAGAGTCTGCCATTTTCCCATGCCCTGAATCTAGTGATTCTACTATATATTTCAAGATTCTTGATAAAATCCAAAGAATACAATTTTATTTGTCCTGGCCTGGCATCTCGGCTAAAGTCAGTTTTCTACTGCCGTAATCTAGCTTCTTTATGCCTTTTCTATAAAGGAATTCATGGTAATTGTTCTGATAAAGATTCGTCTATGGTACTTCGACTTTATGAACTTAAGTGCAGTACTAAATTGGCAAAAGGTTACAGTCAATTTGGCTCGATGAAACTGTAAGTTCCAAGGTAACAGATGCTTCTTTCTTTCCGGTTTCTTACTTTCCTGACAATTTTGATTTTGAGAAATTTCACTTCAAATCAATTGGTATCTACTGTCTTCTTTTATTGATCACGATCCTTTATGAAGTTTTTATTTTTTATTTTTACATCACGCTCAGTAACCTTCAGTTTCTTAATGGCTTCACTGCCATCCTTGGGGAGAAATGAGTAGGAAAATAGAGACAAAGGCATTTGTGCGAAAATGAATGCAGCAATCAGAACTGAAATTTGAACTGAACTTAACAATTCCACTTCCGCTTAAATAACCCTTACCTTACCCGCCCATTTAATATGTCAGTCAGTTATGTGCCATCCGTTATACACGCTTAGGTGACCATGTATCTTTCGATACATGACAGACGATGCAGATTTTTTTTTTTACCGCAGTAGGTTGCCATTTCTTTCTGCAGTAGACCAGTTGCCATCCAAAGGTATAGAACCCGGTCTGTCCTGCTATATACTCATAGCTAGGGAGAGAAGAAGATGATTCATACCTTTCCCAATGGTATTAGCACGGAAGTGAATGTAATAGATTCGACAATAATTCGAACTCGGCTCTCCTATTATTCCACCGTGCCTCCTCTACTATGGAGAGACATAAATTTAGAGAATTTGGGGAGAGATTGAACAGCGGTAGACTTGTATATAACCCAAATGCAGACGCACACTTCAATGCGGATATAGTGAAATATATTTCAAAAAAGACAAATCGATTGATTGACTAAATGGATAGGAAAATAGAGAGAGAAACAGGTAGAAAGAAGGACTGAAAGAAATAAAGAAAGAAAGAAAGTTTAATTTATGAATTGTCTATCGTCTTCGGAAACTGTTTATATAACCATGTGTGCCGAATGATAATATGTAATTAACTTAGAGCTGACAAATAAAAGGAAACGAAAAGAATTAGGCAAACAATGTCGGATTCATTACATTTGACGAATGAAGCATTTCCGTTTGTTGTTTGAAATTAAATCCTGGAGCTACGCTTCAAATGCCTACAAACATTTATCGATTCTTACACGCTTCTTTGCCTTCGATGTTCGTTTGATTCATTATGTCTACACGCTTGGGAAAACTTATTAATTTCTGGGATAATAAAAAAACTGAATACAGCCTCGTCTCCATCATTCGGGGATTTATTAAAAATAACACCGAATGTCTAAAACTAAATCAGCAAAACATTATCTTTTATATCACTTGTTACTTCAAGACATTGTACGATCGTGACGCTCCTCAACCTCCTATTTCTTGTAACCCTTAGCAACACGAATCCATTTAGCAAGACTACAACTGTTCTGCTATGCATTCACACATGTTCGGGGCCTAGGTGTCTCGCTTCCTATCTTTGTCCTACGAATGTCATATATTATGAGAACCCTTTTCTCGTTGTTTCTCAAGAAAACTGTAGTTGACTGTTTCTCTGATTCCGAGTAAAAGTGTCGATTTTCTGTCCATAACCTTTAAACTTCCTTAGTTACTTATGCGTCAACTTCATGGAAATCTCATCATCAATATGTAGTATCATATTTTTCTTGCATCTAGCTTTCTGCTATATAACTTATTTGTAAACAGTAATGGGTATGTCCCAATCCTCATAAATATGTTGGACACTATTGCAAGTGGGGGTAATATGCTGTCTAAGTAGTCTACCACATGCAGTGGTTTACCTAGTTCACGCCGCTGGCGAGTATTTTATTTAGTTGATGTTATAAAGATTACCATTTTATTTACAACCTCCGTTTTTGGTT
>CAHIKZ030000780.1:25000-27500 GCA_903632075.3 Acanthosepion pharaonis | reverse complement strand
GACATAGCCTCGTCTGGGGATCCTCTCTACTCGGAGGCGGAGAGTTTGACCAGCAGAGCTGGAGAGAAATCTCCAGCTGCAGGATAATTTCCAACCGCCACACGCGGTCAGATGTAGCACAAGGCCAAATTAAATGTGGGTTACCCAAGCCCGTAGGCTCTGCCAAAATTTCTACGTAGACCCCGTATAAAACGAGGTCGGGTAACTACACTTCGACATAGCCTCGTCTGAGCATCCTCTCTGCGCGGAGGCAGAGAGTTTGACCAGCACAGTTGGAGACGAATCTCCAACCATAGACCAACGTACAGTATTCACTATGGTATTTATGTGAATGGGGACATACCCGTTATCGTCCGTAGGTATGCTACAACACAGATCTACTGTCAGTTGAAATTAATAAAACCTTTCTCTTAAAATAGTTTTCAAGCAAATAGGTTCCTCAATTTCACTAACTCTTCATTAACTCTGGAAAGAGAATTAAGTCTATCTTCCAGACGTTTTTCTCAGTTTTCTCAGATATTTTTTCTCTTCGTTTTACATACGCTATCCATTTTAGTTATTGCCGCTGTTGAAAATTCACAAGTCATGAGGTTTCTATTCTTTGGCGCAACTCTTTTTTTGTTGCTATCCTGTAGCGGCTGTCCACACGGTTAAAAGCAAATGGTTCTCGATAAGAGTTAAATATGATTTGCTTGTGGTCTAATGTTCTTCTTTTCCAGTTGCCCTAACGTAAAGCCACTTAATTAATCGATTTGGACGATTGTCGAAACATTATAGGCCTTCACAAATTCCATGCTAAACCGAATGCCTTTTTGTTTAATTAATAAATATTTTCCTCCGATAACAAATGAGCGTATAAATACACAATATTTGATAAAGCTTACATAAGTCTTCGCAAAGTTACATGATTTTTATGGATCATTAACTATTAAAATTAACTATTATACCTGACTTTCAATATATTAATATATGTTTATGTGTCTTGTCCTATAGATTTCTAAGTAATATTCTTAGTCCTGTCCCAGTCTCTTCGTCAAAATTGTAAACACTTTTCTTAATAACTATATGCTGTGTATCTAACATATTCAGAATGAAAAACTGAAGGATGGTAATCGGAGGGTGTCCACCAGCAATGGATGTTATGGCAATATTATGTATTGAGACTTTATCTCTTGCTAACTAATCGTTTCAGAACAGCTCTCCTTTCCCGTGAAAGGTCTTGCATTTTTCGTTGTTTTTTTTTGGCGGGGGGCGTGTGTAAGGGGTGATAGTTTGCTTACCATCACCGTTGTTCACAAAGAGGTTACAATTTAGGGTTAGTTTAATCACCGACCGTCCGATCTTGAGGTAGATTGCACTAGGTTAAAATGTACCAGCCCCAAACGAATATAGATACAATAATCCTATGATTGGATACATTAATTTAAATGAGATTTCCTTTAAAGGATTAAAAAAAAACAACAACAACAACAAAAAACAAACAAACATAAAACAGGGGGCTGTTATTCCTTCTTAGATTCATAATAGCATTTTTGAAAATATCATTTCAAAAACGCTGGTGCCATAAATCTCCGAATTTTTTGGCATATTTCTCCTAGGACATCGAATCACATTTTTTTCTTATAAATTCGTCACAGGCCCTTGCTTTCGGAAGGCATATTTTAATTCAATTTGTATTTTCTTATAGAAAAAAATATAAATTGGAATAACAAAACTCAGTGACAGAAAGAAATCACTCCACCATTTTTAAAAATCGTCTCATCCGGATGATATATGTGTAATGTAATTGCTAAAGGTATATTTTAGCAAGGTCTACCATAGTTTATGAACAGTATTTAACTCAGTTTGACGTGGAAACAGTAGTTGGGGACAGGTTGACGGAGCACAATGTCAGAAGTAGCTGAATTCTACGTTTTTTGTAGGCAACCTAAACTAGGGAATGCTAGGAATATGAAATTTCCAAACAGAAGTAAGTGGCTTGTCATTCATAAAAGCACTCACAGTTGAAGGAGACCAATGGTTGGTGATTGACAATTAAGATAAACCATAGGAGACATTCATTATAGACTGAGTTACAGTGTGTAATCAAATTAATTATTTATGGCCAAACAGAAACAAAGACGAATGTAAGGCATCAAATATTATTTTGAGAACCAAAAAAAAAAAAAAAAAAAAAAAAAAAAGGATTTATAGCCCACGTCCTGAAAATACCTAACTAGTTAAAAAAAATGACTTTATCTTTAGGTACTTTCCTCCGGCGCCAATTTTCCGATCTAAAATAACTATATTTTGTCTAATGCGTCAGAATGACTGGCTTGATACGTTTCGTTTCGTATGTCTTGTCCCTTCGGACATAATAAATAAACGTAGCGTATACCTAAATATGGATATCAGCTACCAATAACGTTTAAGAGATGGAATCTGTCGTATTAATGAATAACTCTATTATTTCTTTATAAATTGCTTCGTTTACGATAGGACATGAAACTTAGCAGATATG
>CAHIKZ030000780.1:0-20000 GCA_903632075.3 Acanthosepion pharaonis | reverse complement strand
TACACAGACAAGATTCGGAACGAAAAATAAATTTATCAGCCGCCATATTAAACGTAGCTTATTTTTTTCATTACCCTTTTTGACACAAGCTTACAAGTTTGGATTATCCAATTAGGATCGAACTTACAGCTAGCAATGAACAAGTACAAGTTAATCATCATTTAACGACGACTGAGGCTACAATATGCTATGGTTAGTTTTATAAAACGTCACCTAGCGAGAATCGAACTCAGTACAAATGATCATCCAGTCATGGTCGCTGACGCTAATGTTCTAAAATACTAATCTTAGCATTGACAGAAGGCCACAAATTTGCGGATATATATATATATATATATATATATATATATATATATATATATATATATATATATATATATATATATATATATATATATATATATATATATATATATATATATATATATATATTAATGATTTTATTCAGCCCTCTGACACTGTCGAGTGATATTCATTCAAGAGATAAGTTGCTTGAACTGTTATTAAGTAAGTCAATATTTTAGCGACTAATTATCTAATGGTTTTTTTTTTACTCAAAGTTTAGTAAATATACTGCTGGATTTAAATATGCTAAAATATAATTTCACTTATTTTGATAGGTCTTGTTCATTTGTATTATATATATATATATATATATATATATATATATATATATATATATATATATATATACTACACCTCTCTCATTTCTAACAATGCTTTCCTAAATGAATTATTTACCCACATTTTGTGCTATTTCTTTCTTCTTTCTTTTTTTCTTTCTTTTTATTTTTATTGTAAATTTCGTTATGTCCCTAACGCTCGAAATCTTTCACCACTAATACCGTACCCACTAATACCATCGTGTAACCCCTGTTTTTCCTCTATGCTCGACATTTCACTCCCCTTCTACCCACCACCAATTCACAATTTCTAAATCTAAGGTCATTTACACCAAAAATTTCGCATAGCGAAAAATCAAAGACGGACCAGATTTTTTTCCTAACAATTCTGTCTTACAAGTATGATTCTACCCAGCTTCAACAACTAATGTTGCATAGTCTTCACCGTCCATCTGTTTATTTCTTGAATCCGCTGATGAAGAACACAGGCGTGTTCGAAAATTCCGAACTTGGACCCTCAAATCTCAGTGATTCATTTTTGTCAGGTGGTTTATATTAATAAATGTTTTTTTTTGTACAAACTACATCAGTACACTTTCGATTTACTTTCTCTTATTGACTAACTTATCTACTATATTTTATAATATATATATATCAAAAACAGGTTCAGTGTTAATTCTGGATAATACATAATACTGCGTTAGTCACATGGGGTGTCTTGCCTTTTTTTTTAAGTACTCGCAATTTCTAGTTGGGAACTTGTTTCTTTTACTTTTTCCTACTACCCGCCTCACCCAGTGAGAGTGTGAAACCCACGGCTTAGCTCAGTTTTTCCTAGAAGGCTGACATTTGGTGTGTCCTGCTATCTCACCTGACTTACGTGTAGGTAAATTTTCACACACACACACACAACACAATATCTATCTCTCTCTCTCTCTCTCTCTCTCTCTATATATATATATATATATATATATATATATATATATATATATATAGTCGACACTCCTGTCGAATTCGACGTATGGGGGGTCAACCGACAGCCCGACAACGACACATGAGATTTGATTATAGTGGTGAAGGCTTCGTGCAGGACCACCCAGACTTTTTGAAGGGACGGAATACAGAGACCTGGTGCACTAAGTATCACAAGGTTCCCAAACGACCCTCCGCCTTCGTTTAACTATCTAATTATGAGTTTAGCTCATGTAACTATTGGTGCCAGTATATTGTGCCTTTTTTGATGAATCAATCTTTTCTCTATTGTTGTATGTGTGTGCTTAACAAACAATTTACGGCATATATTTATGTAACAAATTTATTATAGTTTTCGTTCCAATGAATAAGTATATCTTCATTTCAAGGTCTGATTTAATGTACACTCATGTGCAAATGAATTGAAACAAAACGAATATTTCTCTTATTATTTACTTTATTTCGTATTTTTCCAATGAAACATGACCTAGTCCATCTGCTTCGTACGCCCATCCTCCGAACTTATTCCTTGCAGTTTGACCAGATACTCGATTCGGTTTAAAGCAGATTTTCCGGGCCTGTCTATAGTACGTTGATTTGCAGTGTTGAAATTTTCGAAAACTTCCCTGGAGTAACGTCCACCGCAGACTATGGCAGTAGGACAAATAATCGACAGTCGAGAAAATAGTAACTGGTCGTGATAAAAATATGATAAAAATATGATGCAATCAGGGATGACGCAATATATTGCAGACCCAAGCAAATTTCGTCATAAAACCTGAAAATAGATTCATCTTACTGCACATCTCTGCAAATGACCTAATCTGAGGAAAAAATAGAAATCAGTTACACCCTGCCACTCGAGTGGGTCAAAAACTGACGGGATGAAGAAACAAACTTAAGCAATTTTTTTTCAATTAATTTGCACAAGGGTGTATATTCTAACGGAAAAAAAGCCTGTTATTCTTTTCAACATTACAACAATATTTTACATAATTGTATCAATAAAAGCATTTTTGTATTGGGGTGTGTAAACACTCCAGGGAACTATCATTCTTTTTAAAATTCGAGGTGACTAACGCAAGGTTAATGTAGAATATTTCTGGTGTGGCAAGGAAAATCACGTTTCAAGATAGTAGATGATTTGGCATTAAATGCACGCACGGCGCTTGTGAGGCTTTTCGCTGCTGGTTACAGATCCCATGAGTTTTATCTGGCTATAGCACATCAAATTTTTAAGTAGACCTGACGTGGAGAAAAGAATTATATAACGACCTTGAATAATGTGTTTTGTGGCAAATTTTACTCGGTGGAAAGTTAACTTTTCTTGCCTATTTAATACTCGTTGGTAAAAATGCAAGTCTTGAAAGGTATTCGTAAGCTCATGGTGAAGCCAAGCAGCGGGCAATTTAAGAAAGTGGTTATATATATATATATGTTAAGAAATGGACAAGGTCCGACAATTTATTTATTAAAGACATTTTTATTTATGTTTAACGTTGTTATTTTATAGATACAAGTATTTAAGCAAATGCTCTGTTTAAGATAAACAGTATTAAATAACATTTACCGGCCTGAATGTCCGAGAAATTTTCATAGAAGGTTCATATTAATTTTATTTTACTATATTTGCTTTTTGGGATTCTTTTTAGTGCGTGTAGTATTATTTAAAAGAAATTTAGGTTAGAATTCATTCAATTTAACTTTAATTTTAGTTTCAATTTTAAAATTACAAACTTTAAACTTTTGAAATATTTTCATTGTTAGTTATATTAGACTATATTACTTTATAACAGAAGGAATATTACTCATAGTAAGTAAAATTATTTTTCAATATCCAAGTATATATAAATTACAATTTTAAAACCTTTATATTTTAAAATATTATTTTAGTAATATTAATGGAACTTACTACAAATTAGCCAAGTCATTTCTCGGATTTAGTAAACTTTATTTATTACTTAATTTATTTATTTATTTTAAATATATGTAACCTAAGTAGTAAAGTTTCATATGTATGTACCAAGAACAGGTTAGAATTCATTTTATTTAACTACAATTTTAATTGCAATTTTAAAATTACCACATTAAAATTTTAAATATTTTCATTGTTAGTTTTAATTGACTATATTACTTTATAACAGAAGGATAATTACTCATAGTAAGTATAATTATTTTCCATAACAAAGTATATAAATTACAATTTTTAAACTATTATATTTAAATATTTAAGTAATATAAATGGCACAGACTACAAAACTATCTAAGTCATTTCTCAGATTTAGTAAACTTTATGTATTAATTAATTAAATTATTTATTTTAAATATATGTAACCTGAGTAATAAAGTTTCATATGTATGTACAAAGAACAATGGGTCATACATTACCTTACATCATCTAGCTTTAGTTATAATTTCATTAAATTAAGTTATAGCTGTACAAAGAACTTAGAAAAAATCATTAAGAACCATAATGCTAATATCTTAAATAAACACTTATACCAAAACCAAAAAAATTTAGACAATAGAAAAATTAAGATAAAAAACTGATGTAAATAAACAAAAACTATGTAATTGTCGAAACCCTCAAAATTGCCCACTACAAAATAAATGTTGCACTGAATCATTAGTATACCAATGCAATATCTCTTCGATTGAAAATCCTGATAACATAAAAAATATATATAGGTTGCACTAGCCATGAATTCAAAAAAGATTCAACCAACATCAAACTTCATTTAGAATAAATAAATATAAAATCAAACATCTCTCTCAAAAAATTTCTGGCATCTAAAAGAATCAAATAAAACACCTACAGTAAAATGGAAGTTAATAAGAAGAGCTAGAATTTGTAGATCATTAAACGACCGTGTCCTCTATGTATACAAGAGAAACTATATATTACTAAGTTTATAAAAAATAAAAATTTACTGAATCAGAGAAATGAAATAGCTATTATATGCCGTCATTGTCAAAAAATTTTCCTTAAATAATATATAAAAAAAAAAAAAAAAAAAAAAAGTCTATTGAATGGCAGGAAAAATGTTTTAAACTGTTATTTAAAATTTAAAATTGTGGTTAAAAAACGCATTAAAACATAAACACCGTTTAAAAATTGTAGTTAAATAAAATGTATCCTAACCGAAACACCTCTATAATAAATGTACTACAAACACTTGAATGAATCCGATAAAACACCTCCTGAAAAATGAAATTATAACTAAAGCTAGATGATGTAAGGTAATGTATGACCCATTGTTCTTTGTACATACATATGAAACTTTATTACTCAGGTTACATATATTTAAAATAAATAATTTAATTAATTAATACATAAAGTTTACTAAATCTGAGAAATGACTTAGATAGTTTTGTAGTCTGTGCCATTTATATTACTTAAATATTTAAATATAATAGTTTAAAATTGTAATTTACATATACTTTGTTATGGAAAATAATTATACTTACTATGAGTAATTATCCTTCTGTTATAAAGTAATATAGTCAATTAAAACTAACAATGAAAATATTTTAAAATTTTAATGTGGTAATTTTAAAATTGCAATTAAAATTATGATTAAATAAAATGAATTCTAACCTGTTCTTGGTACATACATATGAAACTTTACTACTTAGGTTACATATATTTAAAATAAATAAATAAATTAAGTAATAAATAAAGTTTACTAAATCCGAGAAATGACTTAGCTAATTTTGTAGTAAGTTCCATTAATATTACTAAAATAATATTTTAAAATATAAAAGGTTTAAAAATTGTAATTTACATATACTTGGATATTGAAAAATAATTTTACTTACTATGAGTAATATTCCTTCTGTTATAAAAGTAATATAGTCTAATATAACTAACAATGAAAATATTTCAAAAGTTTAAAGTTTGTAATTTTAAAATTGAAACTAAAATTAAAGTTAAATTGAATGAATTCTAACCTAAATTTCTTTTAAATAATACTACACGCACTAAAAAGAATCCCAAAAAAGCAAATATAGTAAAATAAAATTAATATGAAATGCCATAAGATGTAAGCTTTTGAATGACCCATGTCCTTTGTAATTACATGAGAAACATTATATCACTAGGTTTATATATATAAAAAAAAAAAAAAAAAAATTTACCTCATATACATACTTAAACTTGAATTAATACATAAAGTTTACTAATTCTGAGAAATGACATAGAAAGTATTGTAGTCTGGGCCATTAATATTACTTAAATAATATCTAAATTAAAAGTTTAAAAATTGTAATTTACATATACTTTGATATGAAAAAAAATTTTTACTTACTATGAGTAATTATCCTTCTGTTATAAAGTAATATAGTCTAAATTAAAACTAACAATGAAAATATTTTAAAATTTTAAAGTTATAATTTTAAAATTGAAATTAAAATTGTAGTAAAATAAAATGAATTCTAACATGTTATTTATACATACATATGAAACTTTATTAATTAGGTTACATATATTTGAAATAAATAAATTAATTAATTAATAAATAAATAAAGTTTACTAAATCTGAGAAATGACTTAGCTAGTTTTGTAGTAAGTGCCATTAATATTACTTAAATAATGTTTAAATTTGGAAAAAGGAAAAAAAAAAAAAAAAAAAATTTACTTATACTTTGATATGGAAAAATAATCTTACTTAATATGAGTAATTTTCCTTCTGTTATAAAGTAATATAGTCTATTAAAACTAAACAATGAAAATATTTTAAAATTTTAAAGTTGTAATTTTGAATTTGTAATTAAAATTGTAGTTAAATTGAATGAATTCTAACCTAAATTTCTTTTAAATAATACTACACGCATTAAAAAGAATCCAAAAATAACACCTATAGTAAAATAAAATTAATATGAAATACCATAACATGTAAGCTTTTGAATGACCCATGTCCTCAGTACTTACATATGAAATATTATAATAATAGGTTTATATATAAAAGAAAAGTTAACTGAATCAGTGAAATTAAGTAACCATTTCTGCTGTCATAGTCATATACAAAAAAAAAAAAAAAAAAAAATGTAACCTCATATACATACTTAAACTTAATGTTAAAACAATCCTACATAATATAATGGATTCTAATACATTTAACTGTTCTTAAAAGAATATAGTAAAATAAAAATTAAAAGGAAAATATTTCAAATCGTAGTTAAATAAAAAGTATTGTAAAAAAAATCTTTAATTTTAAAAGATGACGTTGAAAATTTTTTACCGTTAACAATTTTTTTTTTTTTATTCAGACGACATCCATTCAACCGACGTCAGGTTTCAGAGTAAAATACATCCTCACCCTTACCAAAATGTAGCTAATAACTGATACAATGATACTGTCATAAGGAAAATCTAGACACCCCGTGTTCAATTTGAGTAGAATATTCTGTAACCATGGAAACGTGATTTTAATGTGTATTTAAAACCCGTAAATTTTAAAAGTTACTCCAAAATTCGCTTGAAGATGAAATGGAACTAATGCTTTTAATTTATTTGCAAAAAATAAAATTAAAAACATTTAACTTCTATTTTTTGAAACATGGTTGGAACTGTGTGGCGAAAATAACCATATTTTAAATCAATTAATTTATAATATATATATATATATATATATATATTTCTTTAGATTTTTGAAAAAAAAATTAAAACGTATAATCCATCTATATAATATATCACTGCTCCAGCAATGCTCTGAACAGATATACTTTTAAATTCATTTTACAGAACTCTCAATAAATACTCAGCACCTGAAGATTTCGTGGAGCGCGAAACGCCGGGTCGTATGAACGGTGAGGCATAATCTGCTTATTTATTAACATATACTTAATAGCGCTATTGTAGTATGTCAAGTACTGTCTTAATAACACCACCAGTTTATACGCAATACATGTAATTATACTTATATAAATATATATATCAAATATGTGGTGCAGTTTAATTTATATTACGAGGAATCATTCATACGAAAATAAATTAGTAAAGTTAATAATATAAAATGGCGAAATCCTTTCGCGAGCTAAACTTTACAAATGCATTAACCCACTAATCACTGGATGAATGTTAAATTTATTATTTTTTTTTTTTTTTTTAAATTCAGACGACATCCATTCAACCGACGTCAGGTTTCAGAGTAAAATACATCCTCTTTATTTACCAAAATGTAGCTAATAACTGATACAATGATACTGTCATAAGGAAAATCTAGACACCCCGTGTTCAATTTGAGTAGAATATTCTGTAACCATGGAAACGTGATTTTAGCTGTGTATTTAAAACCCGGTAAATTTTAAATGTTACTCCAAAATTCGCTTGAAGATGAAATGGAACTAATGCTTTTAATTTATTTGCAAAAAAAAATTAGGGTTTTAGCTTCTATTTTTGAAACATGGTTGGAACTGTGTAGCGAAAAATAACCATATTTTTAAATCAATTAATTTATAATATTAATGCTCTGTAAATTTACATTGAGACTATTTTTGTAAAAATAAAATATCTATAAGAACACCGGATTTTATATCTTACTGTTCTTTCTTTTTTGATTTATATATATATATATATATATATATATATATATATATATATATATATATATATATATATTTCTCAAAACCTTATATTTGGCAATAAAATAATCAGCAATTGAATGTTAAATTTTAGTAGTGGATAATTATTTAATTAAATGTAGCTTACTTAATCTTATTTAAAATATAGTAATATTAAAAATAAACACCAGTTAATAATAATAAATTATAATAAATCGTAGCTTAAACCTAAAACGAACGTCATTATTATTAAAAATTAATCTGGATCGACGTGTTCATGCAGATATTTATTTTTATGTCTACATGTAGCAATCGGTTCATTTATCTTATTTTTTTGGCATGCCGGGCTCTTTTCCATTTCCTTTCATACGAACGCCGGAGTTCCCAAACTCTTTATCGTTGGTCTTACATTCTTTCTGATTTCCATCAATGATCTTCCTGATGTCATCATTTCTCAAATAGGCATCTACGGAGACGACATTACCATTTACTCCTGTATGAATAGTAAATCCGGCATTGCTGCCAAAGTTAACCTGGCAGAAGATTTCGAAAAGGACCGCCAATCTGTGGTTGACTGGTGCAGGAAATGGATTTTAAGTTTTAATGCATCAAAAACGAAACTGTTCTTATTTACCCACCCTAGAGAAACTCCTCGGCCTCCTATCAGCATGGTTAATGCTCAACTTCACGAGAGCGTCTCTCTGCACCTTCTTGGTCTCACGCTTTTCATTGACCTGAGGTGGAACAATTACGTTGAATCAATAGCTTCATCTACCGCAAGGAAAGTTGGTTCTTTGTGTTACGCCAGGAGGTTTTTTCCCATCTGAGTTCATTCTTTAAATTTAAAATTGTACCATTCGTCCTTGCATTGCATACTGTTGCCATATATGGTCTGGTTGACCCGCTGTTCATCTCGAGGTCCTCAACAAAATCCAGAGACGGATATGCAATGTGATATGTGGCTTCTGGACTACAATCGCTTTCTAACAGACGTGATATCGCATCCCGCTGTCTTTTCTGCAAATATTTTCATGGCATCTGCTCCGAGAAGCTAGTTTCCTTGGCGCCCTGACTGCATGACTTTAAGCGTACTACTAAGTTGGAGTCTCAGCCCCACCCATCTACTGTCGAAACAGTTAAATATAACCGCTTTTTCTACTTCAACGGCTTCTTCACGACAGTGAAACTCTCTTCCTCTTACTTGCTTCCCGGATAAATATAATCGCCAAAAATTTAAATGTAATGTCTATCGACATCTACTGATGGATTGATCCCGTTCTTCTTTTTATCTTTTCACCAATCCACCCACCCATCTCTTACTTTCACTCTCTGTAACCCCTTACGTACTAGTGGCACCTCTACCTTACTTGGGGTGAAAAATAAAATAAAAATATTCTCGTGTTATTTAAGTGTTTTAAGATAATCCTTTTTCAAAGTGCAAAAGGCATGTACCCCTTTTCCGTTATAATGATTTTGCCCTAAGCATAAAATTCAATTAATTGAAGCTACCAGAAATAATTTTTGTCAAAGCAAATTTTTTCTGCATTAAATAATAAATGATAAAAGTGAAACTTCCAAGTATTTTCGGTAGAACTAAAATAAAATTTAAAATCGCTACCGGAAAGTATGCTGGCTCGATATACAATATTATCGATCATACATTGATCGTTTAATGAACAGGTCGTATTCCTCCGCAGTTGCATATATTTTTAGAAAAAATTCGTCGTCTATGTTGGAAAGATTTTTATTTAATACGATGTTGTTATGCTGGGATATAGATCTATCGGTGTTACTAACGAAGTTATAGCTGCTTTTAACATTATTTTTTTGTTAAAAATCATTTTAGCATTGGTGAATGTCAAAATTCTTATAGATTACGTTTAGGTACATTTTTCTGCCATTAGTTTGGACCTTATGGTTAAAAATAGATTAAACTATTACTGTTTTTTTTTTCAAATACGTTTTTTTTATGATTGCTTACTTCCGAAGTCTTTATATATTTAGCGTTAACAGTATCGAATATTTCCTTGCTGTTGGAGTGGGGAAATAATCTAACATGGATTGATTTATGCAAATTATCTAGAATTATGTAGCGGTGCTTTGAATATTTACTCATATATCTATTGTTATATAGTTCTTTTGGATATGGTTTATATGTAAATTACACCTTTTGAGTAGTTACACGTTCACTTATCATCTCTCAGTTGCGTTTCTGTCTTCAGGGTCTTCTTTGTCAAAGGACAGAGGGCCAACTGAGGAAAATAATACCGAAGAGGTGCCCAGTCCTGGGGAACAGCTGACCGAGGCCGCTCCCTCCCATTGCACCAGAGGGCGGGATCTGTGCTCGCACCGAGGCCAGTGCAACCGACGGTTGCGGAGGCAGAGAGGAATTTTAGTTCCTGTCCCGGGTGTCCGCGCTCGGGTCCCTACCTAAAAATATAACCTTGTGTCACATCTCGTCCTGGTGGGGGTCGGGTGAGTAAATACCATATATGGTTTATCTTAACTATTATTCAGGTCTAATGTTACATCGAGAATGTTAATCACTTTGGCATTATGGGTTGTGCTAATATTTACATCGTGAACTTTAAAAAAAGTTCTTTTCCTTATTGTCCAATGTTACGACGGCTAGTTTTTCGGAGTAGAATTATACCACCGTATCTATATAGTCCTGTTGTCCTTAATGTCACACATAATTGTAAGTCCCCACAAAAATAGAATTCCAACAATATTGCATGCTTCTACTGTAACATACTCATCCATAGCAATATTAAACTTTTTTGTTATTTCTCTTGATCCACAGACAATCATTGTGGAATAGTATAGATGTTTGTACTGCTTGTGGATATTTATACCTCGATCGCTAATAAGGAAATAACTTTTAGCTTTAAAGCCACATTTAGTAGATTCTCGATGATAGACGGGTAAAAGTCACAAATATCGAATTGAATGAATATACATTCATTCTTTCTTTTTATGTTTGTAAACCATTCTATGACTTTCGCTGTTACCTGCCACTGGTTGATTTCTTGAGTATTTTCCGCTTAGTTCATGCCCTTTTAAGGATGTTTTTACTGATTTTACGGATATTATTTTAGCTGGGTTGATCAATCGGTAATCAGGGTTTTTTTAGAAAATTACCCTTGTGATCTTTAACTGCGATCAATGCTTGTTGTTTTTTGTAATTTATTGATCCTATCATCAATTTCTATTTCAGTAGCCATTTTCTTGGCTTCCCTGTTGATGCCTTTTTCCTAGTTGCTGGATACCTTTTTATAAAATTTAAGGACTTCCTTGTTAATACCTTTATAGTATATATTTGCATCGACTTTTGTAATAGTTATTCGTATTATCTCCCTTGATAATTTTTTAATCGGATATTTTATGATAGAATCATCCTTTCGCATTTATTTCCTGGTTATTATAATTGCGAAATATACTGTTTTGAGAAATCTAATTTAAAAAAAAAATATAATCCCATCGTATATAATACATAAATGCGCCAGTTGCGCTAAACATATTTTTTAAATTAAATTCACGTAAAGGTTAGTCAATACTAAGCACCTGAACATTGTGTAAAAAAAAACCCGAGTCATGGATAATTCTGTTGTTGAATTCTGTTGTGGCCAGTTCGTTCCTTAGGAGAGTCATGAATAAATTAATTGAATTTAGATCATTTTGGCGGGTTTTCCAGTGAGTTTAACACATCGATACTATTTGTAAAAATCAAATGAATTTAAGCGACTAATTCATAGAATTGCAAATATTAACACATTAATGGCCACCAGTACAATATTGCACTATTGTATTAATTTTGTGCTCATTAAAATCCTGTATCAATTATTGGTTTCAAACTATAACTAATTAATGACTAATGATCCCACAAATGAGACTTTGTTCATTAATGTGTTAACAGTAGCAGGTCACTTAGTGTTTGCAGCTTCTGCTAAGCCGATATTCAAGCAGTAGATTCAGAACGTTATGTTGATTTTACAAGCGTAGCTTAAATGTGACACAAGGTCGAAATTATGGAACATCCAGTGAGAATCGAACTCATTACTCATTCGTAATTGTTCTAGCGAGACAAGCTTGATAACCATTACACCTAGTCGAGGTGCCCCGGTAAATTTCTAAGCGTAACTTAGATGTGACACAAGGCCAAAATTATGGGACATCCAGTGAATATTGATCTCACTACTCAGTTTTATTGGATTTAGCGAGAAAAGCTTGCTAGAAGGTCTACGTTCCCTATAACGTTAAGGACATATTAGCCTCTTATCATCAGGTCCAAGTTTGCAGTAATCATGCTATTTCCATAGAGCTTGCTAGCAGATAGATATAAGAAATATTCATTAGTACTATCATTCTATTTTTACGTTTGTAATTCGATAGTAAGTTTTACTTAACCCCCAGTTTGATGGAGTAATGTTACCGGATACGTAATAAAAATGTAATCTGAAAGACAGAAATACAAAAAAAACATATCAGAATTATTGCTGGAATATCAAGAAAAATATTTTAGAGAAAAGGCTGTAGGAATGTTTTATCTATTTTTAATCATTTCAACCCAAGAAAGACATTAATGCCACTTAGACGCAAGGGGTTTCTGGAAATGAAAGAAAATGTAAAAAACGGTATTACTGAGAGAGAGGGAAATTATAATGCCGGGATTTAACCACACAGAACACGCCGACTGACATTGTGTATAAATTTCTTAAGATCTTAGTTGAGAGGTAAGCAAGAAACAGGAAAAGAGTGTTCCTATTATGATTAGAAGAAACTACTATAATGCAAGTTACGTTTACCTACAAAATTAAACAGTAAATTCACGATACCTAACTGCCAATGTATTACTGCGCTTAAATCCATGATGACAAGATAGAAAACAGGGACTCTCCAGAGGAAAAAATACACTGAAAATATTTATAGAAAAGGCACAGTTAAGCCTTGTTCAGAAGTGACAGAAGCGTATATACCAAATTAAGTTCGATAACATAGCAAATATTAAGTAGAATTCTGTCAAGATATATAGCATATATACTACACCAGATGTAGCCGAAATATTTGATGCAGAAATGAATGGTAGACCTATAAAATTTCAAAACCTATTCGGTGGAGAATAATTGTCTAGCACAGAGACCGAAATGCTATCGCAACAACCAATTACTTGGTCATAACACTAACCCGGAGTGGAATTATTATATTGAATCAATTGTCAGGAATAACAAAACAGGAGGTTCCAGATAAATAATGCATTGAGCCGTAAGTACAACAGAAGTGTGTTACACGACTTGGGAAGATGTGCCGGTTGCCCAGCGATCAGTCTGTCACTGTTCACCCGAGTCTTACTTTCCTATTACTTTATAGTAAGTGGAAGAGTTCACAATAGCCTCTTTAGAGAGAAGACATTACAAAAGTTAATGAAAAATGTTAGACCGAGAAGGCGAAGCGAGTTATTCTCAATGAGACTCTCGTTTGAACATATCTGACATATACCAACAGGAAGCAAATTTGGCTATGGGTTCACCGTTACCACCAGTGATGGTTAACATACATGGAATACTTCAAGGAAATAGATTTCGGAACGGCCACACTATATCCATACATACTGCTCATATACCTAGGATATGTACAAATATGTATGATCCATGTGAATCACAATGGACGAAGAAATTAATCAGCAAATGAATGTACGAATAAGTCGCGAAGTGAATTAAGTTCACAATATCCATATATTACAAGTGAACCTTCTCTGAACAATACCTCAACTTCAATTAATACCGGGTAAAGTGACGACCTAGTTATATACCAACAAGAAATGATCTACATTAAGCGTACCCTTCAGAATAAAAAAAAAAAATAAAAAAAACTACCTTGCAAACATAACAGCAGCACCTGCAGGTGAAAAGAGAAAGGTTTAGGAGGAAAACTAGGAATTTGCTACAGTCTGTCTGCCTTACGTCAAGGTCAATACAAACTTAGGACAATATTCAGAAGTGGCTCCAATCTACGGAAATATATCAACCGAGTTATACCTAACACAGGGAAAAACATTACCAAGAACTGCATGTACAGCATTCCTTGTAGTTGTGGCAAACAATATAAGGTGAAACATGCTGTCCCTAATAAAAACGCCGCAGGAAAAAAAAACAAAACAAGACGCATTGAAGGGTGAGAAGATGAAATCGAGCATGGAGGACAAAGTATGGATGTAAAAGGGAAAACATAAGCCCAATGTGAAATGAAGTGAATATTCTTGACAAGGAAGAAAGCTGGAGATGTAGAAAGAATCAGCGCATAAGCATATAAACATCCTTAGTAAGACTAGTATATAAATAAATAATATGAGAGCACCAAATAAAGAAAGACAGACAAATGATTGCAAGTCTTCAACATCAACAATCAAATATGACAGGCAGAATCAGCATTGTTAAACAGAAGGTAAATTATGTTTAAAACGCAAAGATCATAGCAGAGAATTGTCTGGTGCTTTAAAGCATTGTTTCGTGAATTTGGCCACGTAGTAATTGGAATTTCAGTGGGTAGGACTGTGTGGAATTGGACATAGTGGAAACGGGCGAGCAATAACTGGGCATAACTCAAAATACAGGAGATAT
Source organism: Acanthosepion pharaonis (assembly GCA_903632075.3). NCBI lineage: Eukaryota > Metazoa > Mollusca > Cephalopoda > Sepiida > Sepiidae > Acanthosepion > Acanthosepion pharaonis. The sequence continues at coordinate 5,227 of CAHIKZ030000780.1, read as the reverse complement.
CCGAAAGCATGGGAAGTGAAAGGGTTCTGTTTAGTAATTACTGTTTATTAGAGAGATGGTTGAACGCCAGAAGGCACAACGACCGATATGTTATGATAAAAACAACAAAGATTAGGACTATAGTCTGAATGTATACGGCTTAAATAATAATTATACCAACACCTCAATAATTCAGGCAGAAAGATAATATTTATTTTATTTCCATTTTTTGTAATCTTCTGATAGCAGGTGAGTTAGTGAGTAATTCCGGGAAAATGTATGCCCCAAATCTTGTATGTTTAGAATATGCATAGGTTCAGTACGATCACTTTGATTATACTAAGAAATTTAAGCACATTTTTATAAAGATCGATATATATATGACACCTAAATTAAAATGGAAATTATAAACAGGGCTAGAACATGTAAAACTTGGGATGACCCATGCTCTTTGTACCTCCATGAAAATTGCACATTATTAAACTTCTAAATAATAATAATCTATTAAACAATAGACATGAGTTAACGGTTTTTTTATCGACATCATCAAGATTCATGGTTTGAATAATGGCTAAAAACAAAGGATACAATATAATAACTTTCATAATCCATAAGCCCAAATAAATAGTTTTACCCTACAAAAAAAATAACCCTTTATGAAGTCGTCAAAAAACAAACGTTACGGCAGTTTTTTATATGCACAAATCCCTTTCATAAAAAAAAAAAAACAATAAATAAATCTCCATAGACACGCCAACCAGACTAGGGTTAATACATCTTCCGTTTCAAATTTAGACACCTCCCACCTTTCCCTGACTTGACATCCATGAAAGTAACTCTATATTGATACTTATTAACACCCAACACACGCCTACCCAATTTAAACAATTCGCCCTAGCTGTTACCATTGGAAATTTTGATTTCAATTATTAAAACACGTAAATTTCAGAAATACGTTATTTCAAAAAAATTCCGCTTGATGATGGAACAGAGCTCACTTTAACTCAATTTAATTCAAATAATTATATTGAAGTTTTCGGCTCTTGTTTTGAAACATGAGACCTCTTATGTTGTGAGTTGGGAATCATATTTTTAAATAAATAATTATATATATATATATATATATATATATATATATATATATATATATATATGGTCTTAAAATGTGCTATATTTATGGGATAAAGTGCTCAAAATCAGAGAGATAGAGCATGCGCAAAATATAAAAGTTCTATATTTCCACTATATATATATATATATATATATATATATATATATTTAGATAATTACACTAACAGAAAAATGCTGAATATTAGAGACAAAGCGTGTGTAAATATGAAAATAATGACTTGAAGATTTCGTTCTTGGCTGACGTAGACTTTCGCAACTCAGTGCAGATAACAAGACCCCTTTACCTATCTATAGTAGTAGTGGATGCGCTCTAATGATGTCAACAAAATAGGACAAGACGACCGTCCCTGATTTTCTGCACTATATATATATATATATATATATATATATATTATTATTTAAAAATATAACATAAATATGTTATAAAATCACTACAAAATATATATTGTGTGTGTATATATATATATATATATATATATATATATATATATATATATATATATGTATGTATTATCATCAACAGGCACATTTTGTTGCTGTAACCTAGCTCGTCAATGTGGCTAGACATCCGCTTGCCAATGAATTTAAAACACACTCCATATCGCTTGTTCTTAGTACAAATATTTTAAATTAATAGTTACTGGACATGCACAAGCACACACATAAGCACACGCATACTCATACTTATGCAAACAGACGCGTGTTTGTGTGTCTGCATATATGTATTTATCTATGCAGTTTATATATGGAGAATTGGGTGGAGGAAAAAAGCGGAGAAGTCAATATTAAGGTATAAAGATTGCTTTTAAGAATCCACCCTAGGCTAACATGAAACAGAATGACTTGGCATAAACCTACCCTTAGTTCGATGGCCCTGCTAGAAAACAATGCAGAATGGTAAAAGGGACTGTAGGCAGTATCGTGTTGGGCATGAATATATCAGTAGAATATGCATATGGTAAATCATGAATCTCCGAAATTCTTAAGGTAATTTATGATAATTATTTTAAAAGAGATGTAATCAATGCGATTGCCTGTGTGTAAATTGGGCAGGCCTAAAAATGTCACACGAAAACGTCAGTTATGACCTGATGCAGTAATCACGTAACTGCAATTGCTAAAATGCCAGACGTTGCTACATGTGTACAAGGCAATGTAAAAACCTTCTTCTTCTTCTTCTTCTTCTTGTTCCTCTTCTTCTTCTTCTTCTTGTTCCTCTTCTTCTTCTTCCTCTTCTTCTTCTTCCTCTTCTTCTTCTTCCTCTTCTTCTTCTTTTTCAGGGCAGGTTTTCAGTGTATTTGGCAGGAATTTGGAAAATAATCCTGCTGGAGATTTGTTTACGTTGAAACAAAGTCGTATCCAGCCAATGTCATTATCTCTCTCTCTCTGATGCATAAAGGCATAGTTTTTGAAGAATTCTTTATTACCTTTGTAGAACGCATTTGTACGTTTATTTAGCTCGCTGTTTATTGTAATAAATGACCCAATATATACATGAGAATCGCTGCCTACAAGTGGCCATTAAAATTCCATATTATGGAAGTGATGTTGGAAAAAGTTTCTTGATCAATAGTCCCGCCATTACAAGCCTCTTGAAGAATATTCATTTTCCAGGAATATCATAATTCCTTAAAGCCTGGTTCTGAAGTGCCTTGTTTAGTTGATGGTAAAAGTGCCCTTACGAAAGAACGGAGGCTCGGCATTCAGAAAGAAATAAGCTTTCCCGTTCTGCGATCGTATTCTTCTATATTTCTGGATCCGCATACCCCACGATAATTGCAATTTGGTTTCCCTCGTCAGTGGCCAAAAGGGCCTCATCTATGGAGGTTGTTGGCGGTGTTTTGCACTTTTTTCTTTCTCGATTCTTTTCCTGTTTTTAGCTTTACCTCTTACGCGTAATTGTTTTTACTTCGAGCCAGAGGAGCTTTTCTTTTTACGTTTGGGACCGGAAAACGTTGTCGAAATTATAAGGCTTCTAATATAATTTATGATGTGATATTTGCAAATTTGACATCGATAGAACGAAACCTTTCGGAAAATGTTTCACTTTAGCTTCTTTGTGAAAGACAATGATAGAAAACTAACGTTGCTATGGTAACAGAGCTAATGTACGCTGAGTGAAACCGTGAACTCTGCCGCGCATACACATTAATTTATACCGTTCTGGCTCAGTTATCTTGTTCATAGAACTGCTTAGAATGAAAGTGTGTAAAATGTAGACGTTTCACCACAGGTTTTGTCAGTGACTACAGCTTGAGCAGCAGTTTATGGAAAAGGACAGCATTCCCCAGGTCTGACAAATATATTTCTCAGATCTGACCGTTTGCGACATTGTTCTCTCTTCAAAAATCAAATCGAACTAGATAGGGACAAGACATTGAGGCAATCGAAGAGATTGCAACCTGACAGCTGCTCAGTATCCCTAAAAAGTTGATCCAGGAATGTTTGGACCAATGGAAACGACACTGGATAAAATGTGTGGCATCAGAAGAGAACTACTTCGAAGGAGATTAAATGCCAAATTGATTTTCTTTTTCGTTTACATTTTCATAGCACCAGTCTAGATACATTTTGTTTAGTATTCGTACAGAATATATGTGGTGGAACAAATCTATCGGCAAATATCGAAATACTGTCTTGGAATCTGACATTAAAACCTTTACGAACTTTTCTTTCGGTGGCTTGCAGTCGGTTCCATTTCGAATTATTACACTTCGCCAGTCTTCGTGGTGGATCCTATACAATACTAGGTCAGTGCATTTGAACTTCAATATTGAAAATCACTGACAGACTTAAAGTTAATTCTCCACTTAACCCTTTCGAACACTGACTACCGCTTTACCAGTGGTAGAGAAAAATGACTTAATGCCCAACTACCGGTTGAATGGTGACTAAACTCATGTAACTATTTTTATAACTAACGTGAAAAATTACATAATTATTTGCGAATTTTGATTCAGGAGCTCAGACAGAGGGGTTAAAATTGTTCAGAGACGCACGGCTCAAAGGGTAAAAAAATGTTCAATATATTGTATTTTACTTCAACTGGTTTATTTTTATTCCTACTTTTAGGCTTTTTATCAATAACTGAAGCAATGGGAGTTAATGTAAATTGTAAAATCAAAACGAACATAATATCGATAATCCATGGGATTTTCAAATATGCAAAACAGCTAAGACGGAAGTCGAATGATTTCACCAAGTAGTATTTTTTATATTGAATTAACCTCCTGCGAGGCATTCAAACCACTAAGGCAAGAATCGTTAATAACTTCGAAAGAATTAGAAAACAGAAACCTTATTAAGCAGCGAAAACAATAGAGGTGTAATCATGAAGAGAATAGATAAACATTGACGATTCATTTAAACATTTTAACTTCAAAATTGGCTTGAATACACGGAACCGGAAGAGTGTTCCACAAGCGAGAAGAGTGAAAAAAAGAAACATTTACCATAGAAGTAACGGTTACTTCTAAACAATTCAACTGTAAATTGAGGAGACCTTGTTAACAATCTATTATCGAGCTTAAATAAATATAGACGTGTTACAATAGCGAAGATGTCATCCCAACATTTACTATGGAAGCATTTATAGAAAAGGGAAAAAGAAGAAAATTTATGGCGGTAGGAAAGTGAATGAAGCCGAGATTACAGATCAGAACTAATAATATTGTTGATTCTTCTTTGGAGCACCGGGTCGTATGTGGCAGCAATATTCTGAGCATGGTCGAAAGGTAGACCTATACATATGCAAGATAAATTCTGGACACGACATAGTGAACCAACATACATAGTAGCAATTCTAGCAATGGATTTAATAGTCTTTCAACTACATCTCAGCTCAGAATATTTGCCTAGGAAGGCGCAAAAAATTATTTTCCTTGGAGGTTAGCATCAGCCGTGGTGACGGATTGATCTCTCAGATGATTAATTGCGAAAAGTTTAGGTTAGGAATGATAAAGTTCAATTTACTTCGACTGAATTTGACGCTGACTCTTCTCGGCCATTATTCGGTCTCATCCTAGTGTTGCCCTTTGCAAGTATCGTTATGCATTTCATTTATTATTTATTCAAGCAGTTTTGTTTATTATTTGTATTATTTTTACAGCATATAAAC
>CAHIKZ030000779.1:5527500-5631822 GCA_903632075.3 Acanthosepion pharaonis | reverse complement strand
ATCGCTCGATCTCTCTGCCTTCGAGCAGGGAGGATCCTGACGAGGCTCCGCCGAAGGGCAGAATCTCGTTCCGAGTTGACCAACCCGATCCGTTTCCCCGGGTTTTACGGGCATTTTTCTGGCCGAGCCTACGGGCTCGGAAAACCCACGTGCAACTCGGTCTCATGCCACATCTTTCCGTCGTGGGGGGGTCAATTAAATATCGAATCGAGTCGAGCCGATAGTAGTTCACTCCAAACCAGACTGACAGTCATACTAACACCTTCCACATCTTGTATTATTATTTCGTGTAATATACCTTCGTTATTTCTACTCTTGTGTTCGTGTTGTGCTTTCTTGGTCCTAACGTGGACCATAACAATAATCTTTGTCAGTATTTATAGATGAGAAATTATTATTTTTTATGTTGTCATCATCCTCAGAGATATCTTCTCTATCTTCCTTTAAAAGAATGTCTTTTTACTGCTTTCTAATATGTTCAACTCACCACCGGGATTTCCACTTGTTTATTACTACTTTTCTCTTCGTCTGGGCTTACTTTTTACAAAAGCTTGTTTTATTTTATTTGAATACGTCCGTGCATTTTGCCCTAAACAGTGTGTACGTGTTCTGCTTCAGAACTTGACATGTTTTGAAATACAATATGCAAACTGTTTAAATGAAAATATTTGCCAGCAATTAATGCCTTTTTAATTAATCTCCGACATTATCTCTCAATAAACGTTATATTTAGTCACGACACGAGTTTTAGGAGAGAAGGCGCCCCTGATTTTGAAACTGTGAAATAAATATCTACCCGCCCAGAGTTGGTTGATTGGTTGATATTGTTTAGCGGCATATCAACACCTCTATGGGTTATTTAGTACCGAAACGTAAATATTTCGAACATAATTTCATGGCTTCAACATATTGTGTATATATTTTGCATGCCTTCAACTACAAATAAAATGTATTATTGGTAATTTTATTATATATATATATATATATATATATATATATATATATATATATATATATATATATATATATATATGCATTTCATTGAATACGACAGAAAAGGAGCTTTTATTTAGTTTTTATACAATTTCTCATGCGATCTAATAATTTTTTTTTCTTTTCATATGATAAATTATATAAAAACTGTCCGACTGTTCTTTTTATCCGAGCGCTTTCAACTAAACATTTAGCTATTTTCAAAGATTAAATATTTGTTAAATAAGAAATAGTTTGTTGCATGTATGTTTTTATAAAATGTTTTAATTTTTCAAAACACGGTCAAGATATGCATGTATATAAATATATATATATATATATATATATATATATATATATATATATATATATGTGCAATTTTTATATATATTATTTATATATTATATATGCGCGCTACGTATTGGAAAGCACTCAATAAGCGATAGAGCTAAAATATTTAGTGGCGTTGATGTGAGTTTGTGACCCTGTGTTTCAGAACCTTTGCGATCGTCAAAACCGATTAATTTTAAAATTTTGTATTTATTAATGTTTGTGTATATCGGTTTTTGGTGGTAGTGGGAGGAAAAATTCTCCTCTGCGTCCTTCTCAGGACGCCACTCATACTCCAGGTTCACAAACTCACATCGACACAACTATATATATATATATATATATATATATATATATATATATATATATATATATATATATATATATATATATATATATATATATATATATATATATATATATGTGTGTGTGTGTGTGTGTGTGTGAAAAGTGTACCCAAATTTTTTTAAAACATTAATCAGTTTGTCTGACGATCGCTAAAGCGTGAAACCCAGGGTCACAAACTCACATCTATCCAACCAAATATATATATATATATTAAGAAACGGACAACGTCCGACAATTTATTTATTAAAGACATTTTTATGTTTAACGTTCTTTTTTATAGATACAAGTATTTAAGTAAATGCTCTGTTTATAATAAACAGTATTAAATAACATTTACCGACCTGGATGTCCGAGAAATTTTCATAGAAAATATTCGTCCTTTGACAGGATTTGAACCTGCATCCTATACGGAACCGTCATTAACCGACTCGGAATATATATATAAGATGGAATATGACCAGAGCAAACTACCGCCCAGTTTCTGGACACACAGAGTTAAACCTGTCAAACGAAATTATCTCACCTTTTATGAAACCGAATGCGACTCTATCAATAGGGCGTCTAACTATCCAACGAACATAATTAAACAAATCCCGTTAGGAGTGCAATGTAGGCTGTCGCAAAATTCTACTGAAAATATATTTAACGAAAAAAAGAGATACGTAACAGTATTAAGAGAAGACGGACATAACACTAACCTGTAATTCAAAGAGCAGACGAGCCCGAAAAACGGTAATATTATTAATAATAAAAGAAAGAGAAACATAATCTGGTTCAACCCGCTTTTCAACACTGACGTAATAGCAAACATCGAGAAGATATTTTTCAATATATTAGATAAGCACTTCCCTGATACGTCGGGATTACATAAGCAATTTAACCGAAATACGTTTAAATTAAGTTATAGCTGCACAAACAGTATGGGCAACATCATAAAAAGAATGAATAGAAGAAATGTAAAATTACAAAATGACGTAAAATGATAATACGACCATATACATTTGCAGGACAAAAAATAACTGTCCTTTAAATGGATTATACTGTACTGAATGGGTTGTATATTGTGGCGAAGTGGAAGGTGAAAATAGCAGCACAAAAAAAAATACATCGTGTGTACTGAGGGCCAGTTGAAGAGGAGTTGATGCAATCACAACTCATCCTTTAGAATTCCGGAGTATAGCTACAACATGAATCTAGAAAGCTATTATTAGAAATTTAGGGAGAAACATAGCAAACGTCCAAGCATTAAATGGACTATTTTAAGAAATTTAAAGAGTAACATAATAGTCGAGAATACGTGTAGGCTATTCTAGGAAGAGAAACTGGCTATAGCAACATACAAAAACAGCAATGAATTGCTGAGCGGGAGGTCAGAGATCAAGACCAAATGCAGACATTTTAAGAAGTTCAGCTTGGGTTTTTTTGAACCCGGTTAGAGGTAGAAATTTTTTCCCACTACTTCTGATCTCGAAATTCTGTAATTGATTTGCTGAACAAATCACCCGAGAAGACCGTAGAGGTCGAAACCGCGGTAGTGTGCTCTGGCCAGCTTTCATGCTTTTTAAATATTAAACAGTGCTGCAAAACTGGTCTTCCGACTTTGTATTGAGCACTTTTAATACGTTCAGTTTTAACAAATCTATTTGTGTTACTCTGACATATATATATATATATATATATATATATATATATATATATATATATATATATATATATATATATATATATATTAAGAAAGAACAGTAAGATATATAATCCGGTGTTCTTATAGGTATTTTTTTATTTTACAAAATTGTGCTCAATATAAATTTACAAAGCGAATTTTGGAGTCCAAAATTCGCTTGAGGATGAAATGGAACTAATGTCTTTAATTTAATTACAAAATTAAATTCGGAGCTTTCAGATTCCATTTTTGAAACATGGTTAGAAATGTGTAGCGGACAAAACCATATTTTAAATCAATTAATTTAAAAATTAATAATTAATATATATATATATATATATATATATATATATATATATACCCAAGTATATAATTGGTATATACGGTATTAATTCCAATAACCAACTATTACTATTCTTAAAAGAGTGTTCAATACAAAGTAGAGCAGATATAATTATTTATTTTAAAAATTTTTTTAACATAAATATGTTATAAAATCACCACAAAAATAGCCATTTTGTTTCAACACCCCCGGTGTCTTATCAAGTGATGATGTTGAATGTAAAATAAATGGTTTTAAAAGTTTCAAATTAATTAACAATCCTTCACAAGGAAAAACGTTGTTACAAAAGCTAGAATGACCAATCAAAATACAAGTATAGGAAAATTCAAAAAGCTTGACAACGAAGTCATGTTATAACAGCTATTCAGATCTTTAAAATTACGGGTAATATTAAAAAAGAATTTATTCTAACCAATAATTATTAAATTATATGATAAAATTTCATATTAAAATTAAAACCTGGCAATTTTAAAATCCAAATTTAATCAAAGTTTAAAAATTATAAAATTACTGAGGAGAAAAAGAGAAATACATATGTTATTCAATTTATTTCTTCGTTGAAATTACGTTAGAATAGACGCTACGTCATCCGGTCCTCCGACAATATATATGTATACCTTTTAATCCCAAGTGTGTGAATGGGGTCCTAAACTCACGCGTAAAACAACACAAACACAATCAGATTATAATACATAAGCACCCAGACATATTTAGATATATATACACAAAAAAAGGCACGATACAGGGAACATCTCCACGGCCCTTTATGAAAAAAGGCGGAAACCAACACATACATACACAATTAAAAGTGAATGCGCTTTCCATACACATAGACACCGATAAATACATGTACACACATCCGCAGACATTGCCCTAGACAATCAGATACCACAACCAATAAATATTTAAGACTGAAAGTGTCATTAAACAAATGCTAGCCACTTATTAAAATATAACTTAAGCGATCAAATGTACAAAGATAGAAATTGTTAAAAATAATATTATCTAATATATTAAAAAACGAAAATTCCAAACCCATAAATATCAATAAAAACATATATTTTAATCATATAAGTTGATAATAGTTTTATTATATATTAGGTGAAGAAAAATAAGATAAAAAAACTACCTACAGAAATAACTGTAGAGTCATACGTACATACATACATACATATATATACACGCGGCAGCAAACACAAATCAACCCACTTTATTTTACATTCAACATCATCACTTGATAAGACAACCGGGGGTGTTGAAACAAAATGGCTATTTTTGTAGTGATTTTATAACATATTTATGTTATATTTTTTTTTTAACACCCCCGGTTGTCTTATCAAGTGATGATGTTGAATGTAGATTGTAGAATAAAGGTTTTAAAAGGTTCAAGTCAACTAACCACCCCTTGTAGTTGGAAACAGCATGTATATATATATATATATATATATATATATATATATATATATATATATATATATATATATATATATATATATATATATATATGAATGTTTTATATTTTAAAAAAATTAATTGGTGTCTTTTTTTTCTGTAAAGAAATGGTATTTTTTAAGCTTTCGTAAATTTTTTTGTTTTTGTTTGGGGGTTCACTATTTGCCCATAGCTGGGACCCTAACAGGTGCTACTACTCCGATAAGGCGGACCTAATAACAACAGCAGTTAAGAGTAGGTTTCCGTCTCCTCAAAACCTGAAATCTCCCGGATCTTGCTGCTAGATTTAGTTTATCGTCACACTCATGAGTATCCGACTAGAGTCGGAAAGTCTTATTAAAGAAAACGTCCCAACCGGACAGAATAGAATCTGTATTCCCTTTTTAACCAACTTTTAAGCTGTTGTCTGCGAGGAAACTTTGAACAGAGATGGAGATTTGATAGGAGCTATTTTCAGCCAATCTCGGTTTATCCCTTAGATTAATTGAAAACAAGTTGAAAAGCTATATTGTATTTAGTCAAATTTTTTATTTTATACGATATTTCTTGGTAACTCGTAAAAGAAAGGTTATTTTGAACAGCCACTCCTCTAGATATTTCTATACAAACATGGTCTACTTTATTCTTAATTTTCATTAACGTTCCTTCCCGATGTCATCTGCTCTCGACTCGATATCTATGCCGACGACACAACTATTTACTCCTATCTTAATGACATTTTTTTTAGGTTCGGCAACGTTAAATGAGGAGGCACGGTGGAGTAATGGATAGCGGCTCGGATTGAGGAATCGGAGAGCTGAGTTCGAATTCCAGTCGAATCCATTACATTCACTTATGTGCTAAAAATACCCTTGGGAAATGTATGAATCACTTTCTCTCACCAGCTATGAGTAAATAACAGAACAGACCTTGGATGGCAACTGGTCTTCCGCAGAAAGAAAAGGCAACCTCGTCAGTCATGTATCGAAAGATACATGATGGTCTAAGAATGTACCACGCATAACTTGACTGAAAGTTAAATCTGTAGTTGAATTCGAAAATGACCTCCAATCTTTTGTTAACTGGTTAAAGAAATATCTTAATTTTAACGCCACCAAAACAAAACTACTATCGTTTGATCGTCTTAGAGAAACTTTTTTGCTGTATTCCAGGATATTTCTTGTGCCTTCTCCGTTTAACGTCTTCTAATATAGAATACTGTTACCATATCTGGTCTGGTGCCCCTACTGTTTATCTCAAAGTTCTCGACAAAATCTAAAGAAAGCTCTCTAATATAATTGGTGCTGAATCGATTTCAGACACTCTCCCACAGACGCGATGGGGCTTTCCTCTGTCTTTTCTACGAATATTTTCATGCCTACTGCTTTGACGAGCTTTTTTTTCCCTGCACCGACTAAATGACTTTGAGCGTGCTACTAGATTGGCAATTAGGTCCCACCCTTTTCCTGTTGAAATATTTAAATGTAACCGCCACTTCTACTCCAACAGTTTCTTTCCACATCCTCGTACTTCCCGACATTAGAACTCCCTTCTTCTCACTTGCTTCCCTGACAAATACAATCTTCAAAAATTTAAATGCAACCTCAATCGCCATCTTCTGTTGCTTAGATTCCTGTCTTTTATTCCTTTCCTTAATCCCCCTACATCTACTCTTTTCTCTCACTTTCACTCTCCGATATCAGCAGATTATTAGTAGGGTTATTACCTTGCTTGAGGTGAAATTATTATTATACTAGCCGAATTACCCGTGCCTTTCTGCGTGTCACACACTTTTTTGTAAAAAAATGATGATTGAGTTTAAATCATTGTTATAATTTGTGGAAAAAAATGATGCATTTCAATATTAATCAATGATCTTGCCGATGTGACCTCCATCTTCTGGATTTCTCCTTCTATATTTTAGATAGGAGTCATTCCCTTGTTCAAATTTAAATTTAATTTAAACCAAAGGGGAAAACATTTCAGTGGGTGGTGCCCCGGTAACACCCTTTGATCAAAATGAAATATACTTATCCAAGTACCCTGGGTAATGTAGTTTAAGAATATATATGATTATGGTTGTCTATCTCCAAAACCCTAAGAGAAGTTCGATAACAAACAGACAGACAGAGGCTACAACTTTATATATATAGATTATTATAAAAACAGTAACATTAATATTTTCTGAAAAAAAAATCAAATGCATGGTAACTATAAGCAGGATGAATCTTCCTTTAGAAACATTATAAAGAAATATACAACTTCAGTTAACAAAAACAAGAAAATTAAATTAATTCTTTACTATAAAAAATTAAAATAATTCGCCTGCAATATCCAAATTGCAGATAAACAATATTATTAATGAATTCACATGCCCCTTAGGGAACTATGTTCCTGATCAAACCAAATTCATAATTATATTGGATATACTACTACATACCTATCAAGAAGATTTACTTTACATCTCTCTGACCATAACTCAATTAGGTCTCATTAAATACACATGGAGACCTACCGAACTCCATCTTCAACATACTCGTTGATAATACAAATATAATAGCCTCATCTACATGTAAAAAAGGCTAAAAATAGTGGAAGCATTATAAATAAAAAAAAAAAAAAGAAGACATTAGATAACGATTGAAATTGCATTTAAATTTTTGAAGATCAAAATTGACTGAAAAGCAAGAAGCCGGAAGAGAGTTCAACAATCAAGAAGTGCGATAGAAGAAACTGTTATCATAGAACTTACGGTGACATCTAGATGATGAGACTTTGCCGCCAATCTAACACTTCACTTACATTTATAAAGCCTGGGTATGATAGAGGAAAACTCATCAAAACAGTTATGTTACAGCAGTGAGAAAGTGACAGCAAGCGAAACAACAGGTTAGGTCCAATAACATTGCAAATTCTTCTTTTTCCCCCTTCATTCTAGTTACCATAAATATCGAAGTAAAAAGAAATATATATCGTTTTCCCACATATAATTTCACCTTTCCTGAAATTACTACTTTCCCAAGCCAACATACACGACCACAAATATGTTGAAAAATCAGAAGTAAACGGTTAAATTCATCACCTCATGTTCTTGAAGATGTACAGCAAATACATGCATTTCATACCATAAGAATCTAATCCCAATCTAAACAATATTCATTAAAAGAAAAATTCTTGTATATTACTCGCTTACTTTTTACCAAACTTTGTATTATGACACTTTGAGTCCCCCACATGTTTTATCTAAACGTTTAACCATTTGATGGACATTCATCAACGTTCTTAACTTTAAAAGCTTTGATAAACCAATGACATCCTTGCTTTTGTATATAAACACGTGCAACAAAAATCCTTCATTGTCTTGATAAAGCGTCGGCTAAGAATAGTTTTTCCTCTTGTCCTTTTTAGTCATACACACATACATACACACACATATGTGATGGATAAATTGTCGTGTGAATTACGCCCCCCCACAAATGAAAATAACATTGCCACACTCATGAAAAAAGAAAGTAATTTGCTCAGAAGGAAAATTCTCGACAGAGCCGCTATCGAATCTTATCAAAATATAAATCTACGCCCCGGTTTCTTCCCAATCACACATTTTCTGAAAGAATTACTACTTTCCCAAGGCAACATACACGACTACAAATATGTTGAAAAATCAGAAGCAAACAGTTAAATTCACCACCTCATGTTCTTGAAGATGTACAGCAAATACATGCATTCCATACCATAATAATCTAATCCCAATCTAAACAATATTCATTAAAAGAAAAGTTCTTGTATATTACTCGCTTACTTTTTACCAAACTTTTAATTGTGACACTTTGAGTCCCCCACATGTTTTACCTGAACTTTCAACCATTTGATGGACATTCATCAACGTTCTTAAATTTAAAAGCTTTGATAAACCAATAGCACCCTCGCCTTTGTATATAAACACGTGCAATAAAATAAATCCTACATTGCGTTGTTAAAGTCCCTCAGCAGACAAATCGTGTATATTTTTCCTCTTGTCTCTTTTTATTCATGTATATACGTACACACACACAAATACACACACACATACACACAGTCTAATGCTCCACGGCGTACCGTACATCTTTAACCTATTTTTATTCTGAACCAAGTAGCAATTTTATCTTTGACGCAATTAAAGATTACAATCTCCAACATTCGTTTCATTTTCAGGAAGCCTTTTCAGTCTTCTTATGCCTAGGATACATAATTTTCTTTATATGTTTTCTAAATTCTTTTCATATGTCTAGGTTGGAAAGTTTAGAGCAGACGTCATTTTTTTTTTCTTGTTGTTGCTGAAATTTGCGGACGTTCGTAAGGCTCATTTTATTTTTTTCGAATAATTTAGATGCTGGCGCTCGATTGGCCGCTCATCTGGAGTTTTATGGAGACTATAAAAAGGAATCAAATGAATAATTCTCGGCATAAAAATAAGATCTGAATCAAAATATTTTAAAGTCCTTTCCCATAAAGTCACAAATTTAGAACGACCTTTTCTCGACTTTAAACGCACGCCTACATATACAAAAGAAACTAAGTGATTCACATACAAACATACATTTTTTCTTTACTTTGTTTGAGTTTTCCGTTATCTCCCTGTTCTCTCTCTCTCTCTCTATCTCTCTCTCTCTCTCTCTCTCTATATATATATATATATATATATATATATATATATATATATATATAAATTTGAATTTAGGGTATTTGGGCAGCAGACCATTATTCAGACATATATTGTTAAATATAACAGACAAAGAATGTCTATTATGTTTGATCATGAAACGTTCTAAACTTCGTATAGTTGCTTTAATATCAGGAGAATTGTCCAAGATTTGGATATTTTTTATGCTCTTCATTGATCTAAACTTTCGGTTCACATGAGCCACCATAAGAGTGGTTATGTGGTCAGTTAAACAAAGATATTCACCATCAAGGATGATATTCTGTTATGTCGACAAAGATTGCTATGCGACGATAACGGTCGCGGAATAGCAGACGCAGGTCTTAAATTCATGATGCAGTTCTATGACGCCGTACCAAGTGAGAGAACAAAATATTAACAACAGAACCATATGTCTAGATGCAATGTAATGTGTTGCGACTAGTTTGAAATGTAATTTTGTTGAGTGTGAGTAGCTTTGTTTTAATGTAGATGGCCTCCAATATCTGAAGGTTCTTTTTATTGTGTGTATGTTGTGTTATCAACTAATATCTATCTAATATTATGTAGCTATGTTTTCCTAAGAAATGTTGTTTAGTAGAACTAAGATCAGGTGACAGGTAAGTCTACGAGAGATTGTGGTTGTAGTAAAACCAATATATGTAGTGGGTTTATTATTAGTATCAGGAATATAATCTCTGAATGGGCATGTAAATATAGGACATGACACGAATTTGTCTTTTCCGGAGGATTTAAATTTAGCGTAGGTCACATTCAATTGGTTAATCACGGCATAGCTCACAAGCCTATATTTTAAAAGTATACTGCTTTTGAAATGAAATTAATCTGTCGCTCGCCAATGGTCTAACATCACCAGAGGAGACACATTTGTGTTGTTGAAACATGATTGTAATGGTGTAGCAATTTTTAACATATTTTTGTTTTAATATCCTAAAATAAATAATATTTAGCTCTACTCTGTACGCTGCTTATTCTCATTTTACCTATATATATATATATATATATATATATATATATATATATATATATATATGTATGTATGTATTTATAAAGACGTATTTGCTTGAAATGTGGAATGTTTTTATTTTAAAATATATATTATACTCTGATAAGAGTTTATACATCAGCAATCCAAGAGAGACATTTGAATCCCTATCACTCAAAAAAGTCATTTTTTTTAATATGTTGAAATATTTACTCTTTGCCTGAAGAAGATCGTGAAGCCGGAAACAGGTGTAGCAGAATTATAGAAAATAGAGTATAAAATATATTTTAAAAATAAAAATTTCACATTTCAACCAAAAATGTTTGCGGTTTATCTTCTTTTTAAAATATACACTTTTTTTCGTTAAAACAACTAAAATCTCGTCCCTACACACACACACACACACACACACACACACACACACACACATATATATATATATATATATATATATATATATATATATATATATTAATCGGACAGTTTTATTACTTGAAACTCTATTATAGTAGACACTTAATTTTAAATATCCCCCCAGTTTTTATTCTAACAGGTATCACACTGCGAATTCGAGAAATCTTAAAGATAATGTATTCTCCGTCAAATTAAGCAAAAATGAAAATAACACTGACATCTTATTTTAACAAATATATTTACCAACATTAAACAAAATTATCTGATATACGAAAGTGTCAATTTATTCAATAAAAACACTATTGGCTTAAACCACTGCCTCTAGACGACTTCGCAATCTCCTGCAACTCTTCTGGAGGGTCTCCTTTCTTAAAATGGTGAATGCTGCCATAATCCTTGCCTTCAGTTTATGTTACAAGGAGTTTTATTAATTTCTTGCTCAAATGCGTCCCGTACAAGAGGGTTGTAAGACTGGGGAGTTAGCTGGCCAAATGTAAGTGGTGATGTGATCACAGAAGTTGTCTGACAGCCATGACTGAGTTCTCCTGTTTGTGTGGCATGGTGAACAGTTCTGTTGCCAGACATAGAGTATCCAGCAGCCACCCTCTTGACCCAGTGCAGCACTACATTCTCATTCTCATTCGCCGTGTTGAGTTTGAGGCCATGTGCAAAGATGAATGAAGGCATAACGTCGTCATCACTCGTCATCACTCCAAACACCTTTGTAATCACCATTAGACTCATCCAACTCTTTCCAATTACTTTTCACACCGAAACACTCTGAAATGTTCGTATTGGAGTTTCCGGTGCGAATGCCAAGCAGTACACCATCCCGTTTTCAAATTTCTAGCAGAGTGAAGGACGTCATGGTGCTCTTTTTCTATTATACTGTACAGTCGACAAAATCAAAAGCAAACAACGCGTAAAATGAAAAATATGAAATGGCGACAATTTACCCATCGCACCCTGTATAATTAATATAGATATATAGCGATAGATATAGATATATATAGATATGATACAAATATATAGATATATACAGATAGAGATATAATACATATATACTTTAAGGTATGCTATATTTATGGGTAAAAGTGCTCAATATCAAAGATAGAGCGTATGCAAATATAAAAGTGAACATTGAGGTCAATACCGAGCAGCGACAGTCTGTTTCATGTGTAAAGATTATGTTCGATTATGAAACAGACTGTTGCTGCTCGGTGTTGACCTTAGTATCCACATTATAGTTATATATATATATATATATATATATATATATATATATATATATATATATATATAAAAAGAGAGGAAGAGAGACAAAGACAAAGAAAGAGAGAGAGAAATATACATATATGTAGATATAGATATAGAGAGATAGATACAAATATATAGTGATAGATATATAGATAGGGAGATTTATAGAGTTAGATATATATAGAAATACTGGTTCCTTCTAAAGTCTACTTCAGTTCGACACTTCTAACATCTCCGCCTAAACGCTGATATTTAGTATTTATTTTCCTTCGAGAGGTTCGCCTATAATCTGGTTCAGACACCTCACCTGTTCAGAACAGGGTTTCCAGTTCTTTCTAATGTCTTTTCATTCTTTTTGACTCTAAGTAGCTCTTATGTCAACACCAAGCTCATATGGCATTATCACCTTGCTTGGGATGAATTGCTTAAAAAATAGATAGATAGATAGATAGATAGATAGATAGATAGATAGATATGAACAAACTGTGTGAGAAATGCAGATAGATAGATAGATAGATAGATAGATAGATAGATAGATAGATAGATAGATATGAACAAACTGTGTGAGAAATGCAGATAGATAGATAGATAGATAGATAGATAGATATACATGAACTGACTATGTGAAAAATGTAGATAGATAGATAGATAGATAGATAGATAGATAGATAGATATGAACAAACTGTATGAGAAATGCAGAAAGATAGACAAACGGGCAGACATGAACAAACTGTGTGAGAAATGCAGATAGATAGATAGATAGATAGATAGATAGATAGATAGATAGATAGATCTATATGAACAGACTGTGAGAAATGCAGATAGATAGATTGATCGATTGATTGATTTTCGTTTTTGTTTATCGTTTATATTGAGACACAGGGCCCTATAGGAGCACCAAAGTTAAGCCTTTTTAGTACCTACATGGGTTGCCACTTATAGAGCAACAGGTACTGTAAGCATGGATGTGCGGGTAGTGTATTGGATAATGGATCGGAATTTTTAATCGAAGACTTGAATTCCAATTTCAGTTGGGTTATATTAACTTTCGCGCAAATCTCCTTGGGAAAATTGTGGATACACTTCTTCTCCCACCAGCTATGGGTTAATTAGTAAAACTGTTATCACTAAAATCATTATGGTCTCAAAAAGAATTCTTTACAATGTGAAAACCTTTTCTGGATTTAAACATGCTGCAAAAGGTTGATAAGCCGTAAAAATAGAATGAATCAATCAACATTATTCTTCAAAAAAGAAAGTACAATTACATTTCATTAATTAATCTATTAGTTAATTAATCTATTAATTAATCTATTAATGAATTAATCTATTACTTAATTTATTAATTAATTATTCTATTAATTAATGTATTAATTAACCTATGAAGTAATCTATTAATTAATCTATTAATTAAATAATTATTAATCTATTAATTAATCTATTAATTAATCTATTACTTAATTAATCTCTCATTGATATATTAATTAATCTGTTAATTAAGTAATCTATTAATTAATTATATTACTTAATCTATTCAACATTATCCGGAATGTTTCGTTGCCACATATCAAGCATCTCTTCAATACATTTCGAGTAAAATGCCTCAGATGCTGATACGAAAAGTTGAAAAATTGATAAGAAAGTATACAAATATATCAAATGGGAACTTATGCCAACATCAAGCGGTGACAGTCTGTTTCATGCTTGAAAGCTATCTTCAGGATAATACAGGAAAAGACCTTGGAACCAATAATACACTAGTGATCAGCATATATAAATAGTCGAGCCAACACACAACACACATAACCTGAAGATTGACTTCAGTTTACACGGTTGTATTTACATACGCTCTATCACTAATATTGGACACCCGTAGATATAGCCTAACTTAAAATTATATTTTTATAATATATATATATATATATATATATATATATATATATATAAAGGAGAGAGGTTATGGTTGTTCCAACGAGTGAAAAGTGCCTATATTAAAAAGAAGAGTGACCGCAAACGTTTTTTGTTGTAACGTGGATTTTTTAAAAAATATATGAATAATACTTTATTTTCAATAATTTTGCAACACGGGTTTCGGGTCTCACGATCTTCTTCAGGCATCGAATGAATATTTCCACGTATTATTAAAATGAATTAATTTTCCTTATGTTTTTTGGCATTAAACATTCTCGATGTTAAATATTCTATTTTTGTGTGTGGTAGTGACACAAATGTCTTTTCTTGAACTGGCCATATCCAGTCTTCGCATTTTTATTAACAAATGTTCATCAAATTATGATACAGGGAATCAAGTATTTTACAAAAACTCAAAACATCATAACCCTAACATATATATATATATACGCACACACGCACACACACAACAAAAACAAAATATTATACTTGCTATAATTAAATGGGAAATTATAAAAAAAGTACCCTAATATAATATTTTATTATTAAGGTAATGTATAACAACTTTGTTGTTATCCATTACCGTATTTTTTTTCATTATGCTTTAAATACTTGTACTAATGAATAACATAAAGTTTTGTACTACTTGCACCCCTGAAGATCATCTTGGAAGAAGATCGAAAGTACTTGGAAAATGAAAATAAAAGAAATATAAACAGTTATAGCACATTTCTCTCATTCTTTAACATCAATACACGGAAGATTATTCGTGAATTTGAACTGATTTTTAAATAAAAAATACCAGACATAATGCCTGTACTTTATTCAATCAGCACACACACACACACACACACACACACACACACACACACACACATATATATATATATATATATATATATATATATATATATATATGTGAAAATATATAGAAAATAGGAAGGAATTGGTTATGTAAATAATCCAAAGTCCTTTAGTATTTTAGTTATTATTGCCCAGTCGCCTTGTACACCAGCATATACGGTATTTAATTTTTATTCTTTAATTAAAAGGAATCTATTTTTTATCATTTCACAGCAAGGAAGGCAAGAAAACCACTAAAACGCAAGGGGTTACTGAGTGTGAAAGAACATGAAAAAAAGAACCTTATTAAGGAGAGAAGACAATAAAAGAAGGTCAAATTTCAACCAGAGGTTGGAAAAGGATTTCATAAGTGAGAAGTGCAAGAGATGAATATGTTAGCATAGAACTTGCGGTTGCGTCTAGCCATTCCAAATGTAAGAGACCTAGCTGCCATTCTAGTACTGAATTTAAATTTGTAAAGTCGAGGTACGAAAGAGAGAAGCTCATCAGAACAATTACCATGAAACTATTTATTGAAAAGTCAAAAGGAATCTATCGACATTACAGTGGTGGAAATGTGACTGATGTCAAAAGTCAGGACCAATAAGACTTCAAAATCTTCTCTGGATTTTGTCAAGAAAAATAAACAAGTTTCACTTGAGAAACAATTGCTTTCTTAAAATACAGGGTGCGATGGGTAAACTGTCGCCATTATATATTTTAATTTCGTTTTTTATTACGTCAACCATAATCATATTTTAAATAGATAATTATATATATATATATATATATATATATATATATATATATATATATATATATATATATATATTAAAATTGTTACATTCTAACTATAACTAAGTTTAAGAGTATTGAAAATTTTACTTAAAGAATTATTTTTAGGACAATATTTATGAATAATGTTAAAAAATTTATGTCCCAATTTAGTATGAACTAATTGATTGAATGGAGGTGTATACCATATGATCTTCCTGTTCTTGTTTTTTTTTCTTTCTGGAACAACCATAATCTTCTCCAAACGTAATTTCAGAAGATCCGAACTTACTATCCATAAGAACTTTATTATAAAGCATTTTATATTTCTCGAATATCTCTTTGTTAGAGAAGTGTTGGGTAATACGTAGTTCAACAGACGATGTATATGTTGGATTACAGACGGTGGGTGATTTGAGATAGGGTGGATATAATTCGGTTTGGTATTGTTTTTCATGTACGGCTGAAAATTATTGAGAACTAAATTTAAAATTAAGTCCGAGAAAATGTTTTGTTTTTTTTTTTGCCTTTTATGGAAATTTTTCCACAAATGTGAAAAGAGGTGATGCTTCATAAATTGAAATTTAAATCAAATCGTTTATTACCATCATTGTTAACTACCTGATGAGACGTGTTCAATTCGAAACAAAATATGCAATTTTGTAGCAGTAACTTGCATATTCTAATGTTTATAATAAATATTTATCGCTCTACTCTTGTATTGATCCCTTTTTTTTTCAAATTGATGTTATGAACGTTTAAAATTTTATTTTTTCGTTCTTTTACATTTGGTTATACACACACACACACACACACACACACACACACATATATATATATATATATATATATATATATATATATATATATATAGTGGCTGGGAAAGCACAACAAACTTCAGGTTATTATCTTACCGTATATACGGATTTGAGTTGGTGAATACTGTCATAATCCTTGCCTTCAGTTCATGTTAGGTGTTACCTGGAGTTTTGTTAGTCTCTAACTCAACTGCGCCCCATACATAATAATCAAGGGGAAATTAGGTGGCCAGATGAAAGGGGGTGATGTGGTCGCAGAAATTGTCTGACAGCCATAACTGGCTCCTCTTGCTTGTGTGGCATGGGGTAGAGCCCTGTTGCCAGACATATATATATGATCCAGGGCAGCACTACCTCCTCAAGGTACTTGATGTGGGCCTCCGTGTTGAGTCTGCGCCCTCACCAAAAATTCGGATGTTTTTTCTTATCAGAGTGAGTTTCCCGTACTGCCGTACATTCGTAATCAGCATTAGACTCATTCAACTCTTTCCGAATGCTCTCCACTGTCCTCAGATTAACACCCAACCATTCTGAAACGTTCGTATTGGAGCTTCTGGCGTGAATGCTACGCAGTACTACACGCCGTTTCCACATTGCTGTTGGAATGATATTTTCTAAGTTCGAAAGTATGGGGCACCCAGTGAGGTTCGAACTCACTACTCAGTCGTAATTGTTCTAGCGAGATATGTTTGCTAGCCATTACACCACGTCGAGATGCCCAATGGTGGAATGATTTGCGTCATGGGGCTCTTTTTCCCACAAGCGATGCCCAACTGACCGTACTGTGCTATGCGATTGACGTAATAAAAAAAATACAAACAACGCACATGCACGAAATTAAAAATATATAATGGCGACAGTTTACCCATCGCACCCTGTATTTTAAGAAAGCAATTGTTTCTCAAGTGAAACTTGCTTATTTTTCTTGACAAAATCCAAAGAAGATTTTGAAGTCTTATTGGTCCTGACTTAGTATTTTGACATCAGTCACATTTCCACCACTGTAATGTCGACAGATTCCTTTTGTCTTTTCGATAGTTTCATGGTAATTGTTCTGATGAGCTTCTCTCTTTCGTACCTCGACTTTACAAATTTAAATTCAGTACTAGAATGGCAGCTAGGTCTCTTACATTTGGAATGGCTAGACGCAACCGCAAGTTCTATGCTAACATATTCATCTCTTGCACTTCTCACTTATGAAATCCTTTTCCAACCTCTGGTTGAAATTTGACCTTCTTTTATTGTCTTCTCTCCTTAATAAGGTTCTTTTTTTCATGTTCTTTCACACTCAGTAACCCCTTGCGTTTTAGTGGTTTTCTTGCCTTCCTTGCTGTGAAATGATAAAAAATAGATTCCTTTTAATTAAAGAATAAAAATTAAATACCGTATACGCTGGTGTACAAGGCGACTGGGCGTGTAAGACGTACATTTTTAAGTTAAAAATGTGGGTTTCGTGCTATATTCGCCGTACAAGACGATCCCCAGCCAAATTAATAAATTCAGTAAGCATCTCCCCTTTCTCTTCACTCAAATTCTAATGAAAAAAAACGTTAGTCACATATATTTTCAATTAACGACTACAATGAGTGTATGCTGCGTTTTCGGTAGGATATTAAAGTAGATTGAAAGACATTTTTCCACGAACCGTCCACACGTTCCACTCTTCTCGAATGCGATCTTTAAACGGCTTGTTGAGACAAACATCCAGTTGTTTTTTTTGTTCAACATCATCGAAAAAACGAGGCGAGATATTGTCAATAAAATACCACAATCTACACTTGTCGCTACCTCTACCATAAGCTACCCACCACACTTACCGTTACCCAGTAACGATAACACGATCTCCCATGCTAATAACTTACCATAAACCACAAGATATAAGGTTCACATTTTATACCTGGAGAAATAGAATTCGGGGGCGAATTTTTTTAAAGTTAAGCGGTCGCATTGTACGCCGATATGTACAGGAAAAAGACAAAAAGAATGCAGATATCGATGCGGTAAGCACATTTTTAAAGCACATTTGTAAATAAAAACTAAGTCTGTGTAACTTTGTACAAAGCCAGGAATTGATTTGATACTGTTTTGATGAAAATCTTCTTAATCGATAAAAAAATTAAATTCTGAAAATGTCGTTGCTTTAGGAAGGCCCATTGAATGCTAATCCACAAAAATTATTTCCCGGAAAAATTTTCCCTATCTTTTTATGAGTGGACCAGTCTATTTTAGTATTGACTGACATCCTAAGATAGGAAATGAATTTAACCATCAACCACTTAACACAAAACATAGAAAGCATTTGAGATAGATTAATGATAAATGCCTTTGTTTACATTGAATCGGATAGAGATTCAAGACAAATCGTACAGGTTGTCATGCTTCGGGAAAGGAGAGGAAGGAAAAATATTCGGGGAATAAATGTCTTTGTCCAGGGGCTTCTTATTTCTGTCGTTATTAAGTCACATCAAACATTACAATCCGAAATTAAATTACTTCAAAATGACGTCACACAAGATGAGGGTCACTATTCATAGTTCTTTGGGGGATTATTTTTCAAAGGGATTAATTCTTGAGCCAAGTTTGTTTTTGTGATGTGGGGTCTGGCAAGGCACAACACTTAACAAAGCCAGTAGTATTCAATAAACAGCAAGATAGTGATCTTCCAAGCGTAGCTTAGATGTGGCATAAGGCCAAAATTATGGGGCACCCAGTGACGATTGAACTCACTACTCGGTCGTAATTGTTCTAGCGAGACAAGCTTGCTAACCATTACACCGCCTTGAGGCGCCCATAATGATTTTCTCAAGCGTATTTCAGATGTGGCACAAGGCCGAAAGTAGGGGGCACCCAGTGAGAATCGAACTCACAACTCAGTGGTAATTGTTCTAGCGAGACAAATTTGCTAACTATTACACTGCCTCGAGGTGCCCACAAACAACAAGACAAGTCACTGCAATAGTATTATTACCTACTACTTTTAATGAATGGATCAGTCCATTCATTATAATAAGGGGTGTAACTGGCTCTTACCGCAACAGTTATAATCCCTAAAAACGTTACTTCAATTTATTTATTTACTAGCTTAAAAACCGCACTCGATGCGTACATTCAAGCTAGCTCCTGCCTTGAATTCTGTAAATTGTTTCCCATCCTGAGAAGGTAGCATCTTTGACCCCAAATGAGGTAATTACAAGACAGTTATTGTAGCTCCTCGTGTGGTGGATGAAGTGTTTTGATTCAGCTGAGTTCCCATCCAAATGTGATAGCAATGGCTCTGGAGTAACTGGTAGAACTTCCACTTGTTTTTTACCTTTGTTTCAACACACCCGATCTGGTTAATCCTTGAATCTGAGAGGATTACAGTGCTTACACTGATAATGATTGATCCAATAGATATCTTTGGATGATTTGAATAGTCACTGACACAGTTGTATGGAAAAGCCAAATTAAACAGGCTCAAAACAAAGTTGCACTCCTTATAGCATGATTGTGATTATCACTAACCTGTCTGACATGTCTTTCATCAGGTATTTCCAATGATCTTGCAATTCTATGACTTGCAGTATCTGTTTCTCACCTTGATAGTCTGTCTGTCATCCACTGCAGCTCTTGATCTTCTCTCCTTTGCTGTATCTGCTTCTCTCGGTGAAGTATCAGTCATCTCCGTTTCTTGACCTTTACTTCCTTGTAGCATCCGCTTCTCTCGTTGCTTGAGCCTCCTCTGATGTTTGAGATGCTCTTGATCTTGTCTATATTGCAGCATTTGCTTCACGCCTGACTTTTATCTCTTCTGGTGTTCTTGATCGTCTATAGATTGCATCATCTGCTTGTCTCCTAGCTTCTGCTTCCACGTGTGTTTCTTCTGTGCCTCTCTCCTTTTGTCTTAGAGCTCTGGTCTTTGGATTTTTCCATAGCATTTTGAAGAAATAACTTTGAATTCTTCAATTCACTCCATGGAACTTCAAAACCTCACTTTAAATCTGGTCTCTAAGTTCAATTCTTGCCAAATGACTGATTTGAGCCGAAACTCCGATTCAGGCCGAAAATTGAGTTCTTCAAATCACAAACTTCATAGAACTTCAGCTGTAGTGAGTTGTGACGTCGTCCCCCGGTCGCAGCGCCGACTGTGACGTTCTATCCTGATCTACCACGGCGCCAGTTGTGACGTCCCCAAACAGCACCAATTGTGACGTCCTCGCCGCGGCGCCAGCTGTTCGCTCCTCGCTGCTCCGTTCGGGTGTCTCTGCTCCAAACGTGACCTCCACCTGTCGCGTCAGTCGTGTTGTCTCGTTCTGTGACGACCAACTGGCTTGGTATCGGTCGCGGCACCCAAATGTGACGTTCTAACCTTTTGGTGATTCGGGTGGGAATCTGGTTAGATTTGATATCAACCTCGTCGTTCCCAACTCGCTTCCAACGCCTGGTTACCAAAGGTAATTGCATTGATCTCCAGTCTGCCTACCCACGTTGTGAATTGATCTTAGACAGACGAGATCAAACAGTGGTTGGGGCCGTAATGCAAACTAAGTTCAACGGGGTGATACTACACAAATATGCATAAAAGAAAATAAAATGAAAACTCAAAAAGTTCAAAGTATCAAAGAAAAAAGGTAACAAACTTTATGTCTAGTTGTTCGATACATAAGACTGCATCTATCTCCCGACCCGTTCTGTGGATTGTGACACGTCGTTTTCCGTTAGGCAAGTTTTTAACGCTTGAAGTTGTTTGCTCTCTAAGAAATTGGCGTTTCGGTGTGTCTTTGGACGAAAGTCGAAAAACTTATTTCGGTGGTATGGATCTAAGTCGCTCTTCAAAATAATTGTTCTTGGGTTGAAGAGGAGTCCGGAATTTTGCGTGAATCTTGGTCAGCTATCTGCGAGGCGGTTTCAACTGGAGACTGACTCTGGGAGCTCAACTCTGGAAACTCGAGCCCGAACTCTCTGATTTCTGCCTGTTGGGGCCTAGCTTTTATTGACGCCGACCAAAACCGGGATGGGTCTGTCGGTGTCGGGGGGTTCTTCGATAATTCTAAATACATATCCACCTCTTTTATTTCTGGTTAGGGATTTTCCACTCTTTTCCATTTTTGGGAACCTTTCCTCACTCCCACTTTCTCACCATACTTCTGAGGGGCGTGAACTGCCCTAACCACTTCCTCGTAGCAGCTTCTCATACTTATACTCTGGATGAAGCGTCGACAGCCTCCTTCGTGCGTCACGTGATCACCACTTGACCAATGATGTCTTAGTCGGGCGTAAACGAATCCGCGGCTTTGTTTCGGGAAAAAAAATATCTTGCTTAACTAAAAAAAAAATTATCTCTTCTCTTTCCCTTTTTTTCCGCTTTAATCGCCGTTATCACTTCTCCAGCGGCAAACGGACAATATGACAACTCTTGTTCCACACGTGGTTTTTGTCAGGTATTTTATCGCTAATTATGAAAATGGGTGGTCTTCTTAACACGGCCTCAAAAAAGAAATATCTCTAAAATTTCAGTCAGTCTGTCGCCTCCAAGGAAGGGGAAAAAACACTTCTGGGTCCTCATTCATTTTCCTTCGGTACATATTTCTGATAACATAATTTTATTATCGCAGGCCAAAGTTGTTTCGTCGAAAAAAATTCGGTCAGCGGACACGGCTTGTGTGGTTTTTAATTTTTCATATCTACCCAAAGTCCTGTAGTTACACCTGTGTTTTGTCAATTATCAAAATTAACGTTTTCAATTGAATTTTTCTTTGGCCAGTCGAGCAGCCCTTTGTCTAGGTAACACCGCCGTTATCAAAACACATCTGTTTCTTTCTTTCTTTCCCTTTCTTCTTACCCAGAATTTCCCTGTCATTGAAATGACACCCTTTCGTCATGGTTACTTATCAATATATTCATTGTCTCTTAGCCGTGTGTGTGTTCTGCTGATCACCCACGATTCGTCTCGCCTTTCTTTCTGCCTTCTTTTCTTTCTTTTCCTTTCTCTGCCTCGTAAATGGTGCCACAGAGTTCTTCAAATCAAAAATTCTAAAGAACTCTAAAACCTCACATCACGAAACCTCTCACTTTAACTCTGATTCCTTGTCAATTTGAAGAAATAAAATTGATTTCTTAAATTTACAAAGTTTTGGAGATATTCCAAACTGAAATTAAAACAAACATTTTTAAATTCACAAACTCTTTGTGTTACTTTAAATTCAATATAATTTTTTTTTAAAACTTAAAATCACTAATTTTTTTCAGTAGTTTTAAAATTTGAATTTTCATCTGTTCACTCCTCCTCCTCCGAGCACAAATCCCAATGCTGTATATTCAAGCACCAGATGAAGGGCATATTTTCAATCCTGGGATCATCCTGATTTCAAAAAGGTATACGTCTATGTATGGCCCGTGTTAGAAGTGTTTCAGACACACAGACGGAGAGAATTTACTTTTTATTTATTTAGATTTATTGCAAGTTCCAAATAATAAATATTGCAATTCCCCAATCGGCGAGGCTTCGAAAACAACGACTGCATCACTTGTAGAGGGATGAAGGATAAGACGACCACAAAACGGGCCAGCATCTATCTTTTGGTGTTAGTATCAACCGAGCCTATATCTACCTTTTCAATCTAGTGTAAAACGAACCGATGCTTAGCCTTCTGACTCTAGTGTAAACCTGACCCATGTGTAATTTTTTGATTTTTACTTAAACTGAATACATGTCTATCTTTTTGACTCTAATGTAAATTGGACCCATGCTTAACTTTTTTTACTCTTGCGTAAAATGAACATTTTCTTTGCAATCATTTCACCCCCTCCCCAATCAAGGCAATAACGCCACTAAAACGAACGGAGTTACTGAGTTTGAAAGAATATGGGAAAAAGAAAATCAATAAGACAACAGGAATTAAGAAATAACGATTGACAAGGCATTTAATGTTTTCAAAATCAGTGTTAATTCCATCGCTTGTAGAGGAATAAGACCCCCACAAAAAGAATCGGCTTCTAGATGAGTACCTCTACTATTAACCGGACCTACAGCTACTTTTTTATTTAAACTGGATCTATACCTACCTATTTACACTAATATAACCCGAGCCGATATCTACATTTCTGACTCTAGTATAACTCTGACCTATGCCTGTCTTTTTAACTCAAGTGTTAACCAGACATACCTTTTTATTCTCGTATAAACTCTACTTATATCTTTTTTTTTAACTCCAGTGTAAATTGAGCCCATGTTTACCTGTTTGATTCTGGTATAAACTGGATCTCTATTGCCTTTTTTACTCTAGTGTTAACCGGACCTACATCTACTTTTAACTATAGTGTAAAACGGATTTATGCCGGTCGCTTTGACTCCAGTGCAAACCCGACATATGTCTACATTTTTGATTGATTGGACCTATATCTGTTTTTTTTTAAACTCTAGTGTAAATCGGGCCTATGCCTTTTTAAATCTACTTTAAACCGGACTTGTATTGCCTTTCTAAGTTTAGTGTTAACCGGACATATATCTAATATTAGACTATAATGTAAACCGAACATATGTCTCCCTTTTTGATTCACTGGATCTATATTTGTTGCTTAAACTCTAGTGCAAATCGGGCCTGTTTCTACCTTTTTAACTTTAGTGTTAACTGGACCTTTATCTACTTTTTGAATATAGTGTAAATCGGATTTATGTGGACTTTTTTGACTCCGATGCAAACCGGAAATATGTCTACCTTTTTGATTCACTGGACCTATATATAACTGTTTTTTTTTTTTGTTTTTTTTTTTTAATCTAGGCTAAACCGAGCCTATGTCTACCTTTTGTTTGTAGTGTAATCCGGACCTTTGTCTACGTATATATTAGTGCAATATGTACTATAACTTCTTATATTCGACATTAAATAAGCCAACTAACCTTGATATGTCGTTAAATTAACAAACCAACCTCGGAGGCGGCATTTGGCACTAATGTCAAGCTAATCTATGCTACTTGCATCAGCCGAGGCAACCGATGATGTGAAAACTCTGAATGCTACTTTGGTAAGGGGTAGAGATTTTCTTGAAACTTCAATGCTACTCCTCGTTGTCGAAATAAATAGTTCTCCGATTTTATGAAGAGTTTTTATGCCCAGCGGGAGTCATCTGCACGGCTACTGATGGTTCTCTGCTAATTCGCGTTTATCTGGATAAATATATCTCCCGCAGCTACTTTCCATAAATCCATGGGTAATGAAAAGTACTTAAGGATCCTTGTATTTCCATTGTATTCTACTGTTCTCTCTCTCTCTCTCTCTCTCTCTCTCTCTCTCTCTCTCTCTCTCTCTCTCTTTACATTCTCTTCACTCCCCTTTATCTCTTTCAATTTTCATTTTAGCTTTTTCATCGCCGTGCACATTCTTTTGCTATTAATGCGTTCCACTTTATTGTTGTTTTTATCATGTTTTCTGGCTCTGCAACTTCTAGGTTTGCTGTCTTACATTTTGTCCCTTTCATGCTTCCATATGCTCTCTGGATCGACGTTCTGTTTCTTCTTTCTTCATTGGGATCTCTGTTATTTTTTTCAATTTTCCTCCTTCTCACTAGCGCTCTTTTTCTTACTTTCGTACATTCTCTTTCATTTTTCTTACTTTACATCATTCTTTCTTTCCTCCTCTATTATTGTTTGTCATTTCTTTCATTCATTTTTCGTTTCTCTCCGTTTTCCTTCATTTTTATTTATTTTTTCTCATTCATTTTTCACTTTTCTTTCTTTCGTTTCCATTTCTCTGTTCATTATTTCTTATTCATTTGTCTTTTTTTTTACTTTGACTTTTAGTTTTTTCTTTTTTTTATTTCGATTTTACATTTTTCATTTTCTTTTTTCTATTTTATTTTTTGTCTTTCATTTTTTTTTTCTTTCATTTTCTTTTTTTTTCTTTTTTATTTTCATATTTTTTGTCTTTCATTTTTTTTTCTGTTTCATTTATTCTTTCTTTTTCATTTTTTTATCTTTTCATATTTTTTTCCATTTTTCTTTTCCTTCATTTTGTCTTCATTTCTCTTTTTCCTTCCTTTTATTTTTTCTTTCTTTCATTTTTCATTCTTTTGTAATTCTTTCATATTTTCTTCCATTCTCTTCTATTATTCCTTCTTTCATTTTTCTTTCTTTCGTCGTACTCTCATATCTCTTTTTTTTCATTTTTATTACTTTCGACATGCTTTCATTGTCTTTCTTTCATTTCTTTCTTTCTTTTTCACTTCTATGCTTTTTTTATTAGCCTCTTTTCTCTTTTACTTCTTCCTTCCTTTCCTCGCGTCACTCCATCTATCTCACTTCAGTCTAAGGATCTGAAAAAAAGCCATCAACAATAGCGATATCGTCAGACTTTAATTTATTTTCGCCTTCAAAACGCTTGCTTAAATGATCGACTGGTTGTGTTCTTCCTGAAAAAAATCAAAATAAGCCAATCACTCGTCTTATCTGAGCCTTGACCTCCAATGAAAGACAAATGCGACTGTAATTTCTCATATTACTATTCATTGCGCAAATTAATGATGGCCGAGGCTGTCATATGTGACTTAGCGAAGTGTTTTTAGATACTATGAACACTTCAAGCTGGAACAACTGACGAACTCACTTGCAATGCAAACGAAAAATACTTTTATTATCTTTATAGTAAAAGAAAATTGTTCTGTTGTCGGTGTTTCTATTATCAGTCACCAGATAAAAATGTACGCGAAACTTTCGGCCACTTAACCGAATTAATTCACCCTGCTGATAAATAAAACATGGCTACCAATTAAAAGTAACGACCGCTAAAAATGCTTTCCATAAATAAATGTATATTCTGCTTATTTTTATATCTAAAATCCAAATAATTGTTTCGCTGCATTTTTTTTTATAAATGTCCACTTAATACGAGTCTTAAGAGCTGCTCATGGTAAATAATTGTTAAATGAGCTCGTATTTACCTAGTCTCTCCACTGAATCTGGATGTTACACAAGGCCGAGTTTACTTTGGGGGAACCCGAGCGCGTACTCTCGAACCAGGGATAAAAATTTCCCAGCCCCGAAACCGTCGGTTGCGCTAGCTTCGGTATAACTACTGATTCCCTTAATGAGTGCATTGAGGTTGGTACGATCGCGGGTAACTGTTTCCTGAGACCGGGCACCTCACAGTATTTTATTTTCCCCAGCTGCGTCTATGTCCGCGGAGAGAGACACAACTGAGTCGCACTCTGTCTGAAGACAGAGACGCAATTGAGAAATGATAATCCTACCTGGCACAGGATAAATGAGGTCGTTTTATGGACGTAAAAGGGGGCAGTAAGTGCAGAAAAGATAACGAAACGCCAACACCGCCAAGCAGTACGAATTAGAATTCAGTCAGTTGTCAAAAAGTGAATGAACACTTATAATGGTATGGGAAACTCCGATATACAGAAAACGTTATCCTCCTGCACCCTGAATAAAGAGAAAAAATACAGAACATGGGCGTACCACTCGGAGTGGGGAAAGGAGAATTGGGTGATGTAGTATCGCTATACCTTGTTTTATGGAGGGGGGGCGCAAATAGAACTTTTATTTTTAAATATGAACAAAATGACGAAATTCTCTTATAAAATGCTTTAATCTTTCCCTAGTCAGTAGTTAAAAACGAAAAAGAAAAAAAAATAAATGATGAACCCAGTCAAAATTAACAATGCGTTAATACTATTAATACAAACGAGAAAAAATGTCTAAAAAAGACAGAAAGAAAAACGCGGCCATTGTCGAGGATTTCAAAAAGAAAATAATTGTAATGAAAAAAGTACGCAGGTGTAGGCTTTAAGAAAGCTTTATTCAATATATCTATTCTGTATAAAAATACAAATTTGTGGCACAAGGCCGAAGGGAAAATAGGAAATTGTCTTTCACTAGCTATCCTATTCCTAGTTAGCCACAATCACGACCCATATTGATTTAATACAATATACACAATCCCAAGAACTTGTCCATCACCTCCAAATCCTACATGTACCACAATACTACATATTCACAAAGGACCTACAAAACACCCCATGACATAAAAATTTCAAAATATGCAAAAACATATAAAAATTTCATGATACATGAAATGATAGGGAATTGGTGAACCCAGAAAACAAGCTAAAATTTTAACACAAAGATAAAAACTAAAATAAATAAATGTTAGGAGGACCCACCCACCCCTCAAAATAATAGAAGTCTGCTTCTTGATTCTGTCTATTGACAGAATGAAGAGGCACACTAATTAATTGAATAGGGAGGGAAAAATAAATGACAGAATGGCAAAATTAAAAGCTAAAGTGGGGACAAAAACAAACTGGGGAGATTGGGAATCTCGACATGGATCATAACAGAAGAAAAAGCCGGGAACAGGCCGGGAGCAACACTTATTCCCATTAACTAGGAACACAAGATAGTGTCTAACTTAACCAGGGGGTCAAAAGTAAACCGCCCTGTTGCGTTAAGGGGACATAAAAAATAAAATCAAGGCTAGCCCCGTCCACACGAACCAGGCTCGCCTCAGTCACCCATCTTTCACTGAAATCTGTCGAAATCAAACGCTTTCGATCAGATCTGATTTTCACCTTAAATTGATGCTTAAAGAATACAATCAGATCCTGATACGAAGAACGTTAATTTCGCAAGATCCCCTCTTTTCGCGATATCCACACGACCATTCTTGCCACGGTTAGCAACGCAAAAAACATCATCCGCTTTACCCCGAAGAACGGGGATGACACATTGTCACACGCCTACGCGAGATCGATGGACACGAGCCGATCGGGAGCGATACGAGCCGTCACTTCCCTGACATAATCCCAGAAAGGGCGCACCTGGGGACAATGGTAGAAGGCGTGCGAAGCCGTTTCCTCTAAACCAAGGTCACGCCGATGACTATCTGGCAAATCTGCCTCACCCCATCTGAAGAGTATGTCATTGAGAGGTAGCACGTTCCGAATCAATCGCCAGCTAAGCGAAAACTCAGGGTAGCTAAGATAATCCGCCGCTGGCGCCCAAAACCAAAAGGATCGCAACTCTGGTGCCGACAAGCAGAGCCGGTCATACAGATGATCCTTTGACCTCCTCCAATAATTCATGATTTAATACTCTCCGACGCCGAGAAAGGTCACTGGACCGAGGAATGACCTTCAAGGCCGACCGACACTCACTGAGGAAACTCGATAACCATCCACAACCGCGATGGCGTTTACCCCAAGAAATGCGGGAAGTGATGGTAAGGCTAGGAAAGGCGTTCCTAACAGTCGACGCCAAAATCGAGTCCTCCGTCAAAATGTGGCGTAGGAAAGCCAACCTTGAGACATGGCGATAACCCGCCAGATATGGCAATCCCACACCCCATGACACGTACGTTGGTAAGAGGCTTTTTTATGGGCCCAATGTTTGTGACCACCCCACAAGAGTTTGATCAACAAACCCTCGATCGCCTCCATAAGTTTCCAGTAAAGAGGCTCTATAGCCAAGCGGTAAAGGATAAGGGGTAAGAAGTAAGTGTCATACGCCTCAGCCCTACCCTTCAAGAACAATCCTCTTCGAAGCCAAGAAAGGAAGACTTGTTTCGGTTAATCTTGGCCCCAGTCACCTTCTTGTACTGTTCAAGCGCCTTCTGCGCCCCCTTAATGTCGCTGCGACACGACACGAAAATGGATACATCGGCGTACGCAGAAACCCTAGCTCGCGCACTATCAGGCAAAACGGAGATTCCGCGTAGAGCCGGACTACACGGCCTGTCCCTTAGGCGACGAACGAAGGGCTACAACGTCAAAGCGTAAAGTAAAGGTGACAGTGGAAACTCCTGTCGGACCGAGTCAGTGCAAAAGCGCTCGAACGCCTTCCGTTCACCTGTACCACAGCACTGGGAGAGCGATACAGGAGGCTAATCCACTTGAAGAAGTCGTGTTCGAATCCAGCGGCCTGCAAGACAGCAGCCAGGTACTGGTGGTCAACACTGTCCAATGCCTTGGTCTGATCCAAATTGATCAGCGGTCTCAAGTACATTTCGTAGAGCAGACCATCAAGTCCCAGGGACTTGCCTCTGCCGACTTTCTTCAATGCCAAGTAGACTTCGCCCTCCGTGATCTCACCCTCGCAGCTAGCCGCTTCAGTCGGCGAAAGCCGAGGAAAGTCAGCTACATAGCTGCGAAACTCGTCGCCACTGAGACCAGGCTCCTTGGTAAAACGGCTCTCGAAATGCCGCCGAAACGTCTCACACATGTCCTTGGTCGACCTCAGAGAGCGCCTCTCCGGGGTAATGACCTCGCGAATGTATCGACCGGAATCTCGACGGATCTCTTCCTTGCGCAATTCTACGCCCATGTTCACGGCTTTGTTATACATCTTGTTCAACCTACCTGACCCTGGTAGCGCTGGCTAGACTCACACTTCAGGGCCTGCCTACCTACGGCTATCTCTAGGGGATCTCTCCACCCCAGTCACCACTCGGGACAGACTATCCTGTAGAGACTTCAACTTTATAGCTTTATCTAGGGAGAATCGTTGGCTATATTCAGTGGTGAAGGATCTAATCCTATCCTTAAGCCTCTCCCACCACCTACTCCCAATAACCGCCCCACTAATTCCCGCTGCATTCGTCTAGTCAGCCGTTGCTGAAAGTCCTACCTGTCCAGTAAGGGCAGATTGAACTTCCAGTGTCCAGCCATTCTAGGCCTAACACCATCCGGGCGCAGACGAATCTACGATCCGAATAGTCTAAACTGTGGAACGTGGGACAATTTAATAAATCTAGATAGACCCTTCTTAATAATATTTTGTCCAGGTAGCTGGCTACCTGGAGAGACGCCCAACTACGAGCCCACGTTCACATCTCCTCCCTCGGATGATCGACCCGGTATCTATCGAGGAGCACAAATTCGCCGATCAGATAAACCAAGCTACGATCACCCGATGCCTTCCCACTAGCTCCCCGACCCCTAACTATGTTGGAGTCCAGGACGGCATTCCAGTCACCATTAGGACTAAGCGCGACGAATCAACCAGGAACGGCCCCAAACTGACGGAAAAATTCGGCACGCTCCCCATAGTCGTTGGGCGCATAAACCGCAACGACCCGAAACGAACCACTGCTCACGGCAATATCAGCCACGATCAACTGGCCTCCCGCGTCGACATAAGCAAGATCCACCTTTGCATCTAGGGAACGTTTAACTAAAAAGGAAACATGTTTGGTCAGATGGCCTCCGTATGCTGAATATACATCAAAGTCGCTAGATATCCCACGAGCATCAACTTCGCAAACAAGGTGTGTTTCCTGGATCGCAGCTACATCCCCTCCAAAGGACCTGAGATCACAAAGCAGGCGAGCAGCCTTACCCAGGTCATATTCAGGCTGGCTGGCTTGACTGACATAATTTAAGCCTGAGTCCCTTAAATGCAGACTGGACGGAAATCTGCGGGTGTCAGGACCCCGACGGATTATCACAGGCTTCCTGTACCATCCAAGACAATTCCGCCGATATCTATTGGATGTGTTAATTTTAAGGCCCCGTATAGAGAGGAGTGGAGACGAACCGGGACCCTCCCTGCACAAAATCTCAAAATTTTCTTCAAATCAGTTGTACCCGTCTGGGCCATGCGTAGTTCGAGAAAAGCCTCTTTTGCCTCCTGTAAGTGGAACCACACCTTCAGATGTTTCCCCGTTTCCCGGGGTCATAGGAAAGTTTCAGGGATCCTCTACCGACTTCCCGTCGACAAGGGCGATTTTGAAAAGTGGACCCAAGAGGAAATTTTTCTGCGTTGAAAGCTCCTTCTCGGCTTCCTTTCTGTCAACTTTACAAATGTATTCCACATGGGAAAAGTGTTTTCTTTCTTTCTTCTTGAGGGGTGGGGTGGGGTGTACTTTGAAAGCGGGAGAGATGTGGATGCTTGGGGAGGTGTGAGAGTGGAAAGGGACGAGATGGTGAATAGCAGGTGACGATTCTTTTCAGGCTCTGACCCCTCTTTGAGTTGTTCTTGCTGCTGCGAGGCCTCCTGTTGAGGGGCAGGGCTTTTCTTCTGACCCTTTTTTGCCACCTCTCTCCAAACATTATCGGGAGCCTTGCCAGACATAACTGTTGTTTCTGCTGCTGCTACTTGGCTAGGCTGTGGTACTGTATTCCTTTCGGGACACGCTTTGGACATGGGCCTCGAAGCTCC
Organism: Acanthosepion pharaonis; assembly: GCA_903632075.3. NCBI lineage: Eukaryota > Metazoa > Mollusca > Cephalopoda > Sepiida > Sepiidae > Acanthosepion > Acanthosepion pharaonis. The sequence goes on along the minus strand of CAHIKZ030000779.1, from coordinate 5,599,888 downwards.
ACAAGCCCAACGATAGGGACGACGGCCCTCAACCACAACGGGCATAATTTTATCCCGACACAAAATATTGGGAATCTCCGTGAAACTCTTCCTTGTCAAGGAGACCTGCAGGACAAAATCTCGAGTGCATATTCCAGCCTTGCTGACTGTTGCAGTTACTTCCTCTACTAGGCCGTATTGGGGAAAATAAAGCCCCCAGCCTATCCCCGCTAATGTCCACCGGGACTCCATGGACGGAAATCTTTGTCCGTCTTGTACCCATATATTCTGTTTGGAGGCGGACTGTCTTAATAGTCAAGGTATTTTCGGCCAGTCTTCTCGCCTCTCCCTCTGTCGCCAGTAGAATATTCCATAGATTATTTGACCTTCTTGGGCCCTATTTGAAGGCTCTTTAGAGCTTTTTCCATTGTTTCCCTGCTGACCCCAATAAGCCTCCGAGTTCCTACGTCGGTGTTCAGCAGGGAGATAGTTCTTGTTTTTACCGCATCAATTGCTTCGGATTTGATCAGGAGCTCGTTGCCGTTAATGAACGAGTCATATTCCCCCTTAAGCTGTTTTTACACCAGGCCGTTTGTTTAGGCGTTGACGTATTTTGATTTTGCACCGCTGGTGTATCCTGATTGTCGGCCATGACGGTACGAAACCGCCACGTCTAAGCAAATAAACGTTTGCATTGTGCTGATTGTTATTTCTTACAAAATAAAGAATAGTTCAAAGAAAAGAAACAGTTTTGCGACCAAATAAGAGGAAATAAAGTCGTGGGAGAAAAAAAAAATAAAATCAAGCAAGAACGTGAAAATAAAAGTTGATAACAATAAGCACGTAAAACAAAAAATAAACCCGAATAAAGTTAATAAACCACAATTAAAATAAATACGAAAAAAAGAAAAGAAAAAAAGGATAAGGGGTTAAAACACAAAAAAGGATAAACTAAAGAAAGGGAACAAATAAAAACAAGTATACGCAAATTAAAGAAAACTGAGAAATGCAAAAAGTTTAGCAAAAATAAATTGATACACTTAACAGTTCGTAAAAATATCCAAAATTCACTTCAGCGAATTTAGGCTGGACAGTATCAAAATTTGGACGGACCAGCTTATAATCCAAGACGAGAATGAAGAAAGCTTTATTCAACTGAGAATAAAGGTTCGCGTATAGTGTCCTTTTATAGTCCCAGTAAGCAGAAATAGCTCTCTGAAAGAGGAGAGTAACAAAACAAGGGGAGACCACTCTTAATTATTCATAACAATAATAATAATAAATAAATAAAGATAAATAAAATATTAAAATCAGAAACGAACACGTAGATTACATTTAAAAAGACAGGATTCAACAATGACGATTGTCATGGATTTTTTTCCCATGTTTTTTGGGGGGGGGGGGTTTACCAAAAGATGGAATTCTGGAAAAGATCGTATACCATACTCTATGGCGAGGATATGATCTCTCCCAGAAAAAATCTGATACTCACAGGGCGGATAGAGAGAAAGTGGGACAAGGGAAAGCAATACGTGGCATACTTAACGGGTAGAACCACAAACCACAAAAGGAGATGGAGAGCCATGATCGCCTACGTCCTGAAGGGACACGGCACATAAAAAAGAAGACTCAGAGTGGGGTGCCGGCTATAAGCCTGTATAATAAATATGGAAATAATAGTGGTTTTAATGTCGAGAGAGTACTTACAGTTGAAGGACTTTTTGTGATTTCGAGTAACTTAAACTATGGCATATATACTGGCTTATCTATTAAGGGCTATTAATCACTCAACGAGACTGAAACGGGCCTCTCTCACCATACAGGAAAAAAAAACTATTTACTTCAACTAACTCTCTTGTTACTTTGAACAACATAAGCCGCAAATATCTTCAAGTGAGCAAACGAACTTTTGCTTATATTTAGCGTCGGGACATTTTATCCTCGTATGGACACAGGACAAAGTGATTCAAGAAATAACTTTGCAATTTCAACACCTTCATGAAATATGCTTTCCTTGCCCCGTTGAATTTTTTGGGTGATAAATATGAGTGTCAAACAGATCACGATCATGACGACATTGATAAAGCCAAATTCCTTGTTGAGAGAAAAAGACTTCTGACTTCAGCATTTTATTAATGTTGCAGCTATTAAAGACGGAATACAGACGTGGAAAGAAGACCCCCTTCAACTTTTGAAGTTTATTCAAAAGTATAACCTTGGGAACTCGGTTCCAAATATAGTAATTATGCAGAGGATTTTCCTCAAAATTTCTGTTAGTGTTGCTACCTGTGACAGACGTTTTTCAAATCAAAACGGATCAATAATTACTTAAGATCTACTATGAGCAGTTTGTGGTTGAGAAATCTTACCATACTGTCTAAAGGGCGACAGTTAACAGATAAAATAGTTTTTGACGATGTCACTGAAGACTTTGCCAACAAAAAGCAAGAAAAGTTACTTTTTAGAAAGTTGTAATTTTGATTTTAAAAAAAAAATGGTCTTATTTTTTTTTAGAATTTGAACACAGTTCGCCGATTCCTCAATCCGAGCCGTTATCATTACTCCAACGTGCTTTTAGTAAACAAACTTAAAAGGATCTCTCTCACCAAGCAGAAAAAACTACTTCAACTATCTTTCCTGTTACTTTGAACAACACAAGACGCAAATGTCTTCAAATGAGTAAACGAACTTTTACTAATATTTTGTGTCGGGACATTTTGTCATTGTATGAAAGTGACCCAAGAAATAACTATGAGATTTCATGAGCTTCATGAACTTGGCAAGAAATATGCCTTCTTTACCCTGTTGTATCTTTTGGATGACAAACAAGAGTGTCAAATCGATAACAATCACGACGACATTGAAAAAGCGGAGTTCCTCGTTGAGAGAAAAAAAAACTTCAGCATTTTATTGATGTTGCAGCTATTAAAGATGGAAAAAAGGCCCCCTTGAACCTTTGAAGTTTATTCGAATGTATAACCTTGGTAACTAAATATAGTAATAATGCAGGGGATTTTCCTTACAATTCCTGTTTGTGTTGTTACTTGTGAGAGACGTTTTTCAAATCCAAACCGATCAATAATTATTTAAAATCTACTATGAGCAGTTTGTGGTGGAGAAATACTGTCTAAAGGGTGACAATTGACAGATAAAATAGTTTTTGACGATGTCACTAAAGAATTTGCCAACAAAAAAGCAAGAAAAGTTACCTTATAGAAAATTGTAATTTTCATTTCATCGTAAGTCTACTTAATAAGCGAAACAAACTCTGTGACTTAAGAGGAATATAGCCGCTTGACAACGTTCAGTCTCTGATCACACCCCGGGTTTTATCCAGTCACGATGAACGGTTGCATTCTCAATTCGACATGCATTGGACGCCGTGTAAATGGATGGCAAAACAAGAACTGGGAGTGATGTCAAAAAGTCAAACCTTACTAAGCGCTACAAAAGATAAATAACGCACAGAAAAAAATCAGAAATAAGACTACGGAAAACCAAAAAAGCCTTACTGTCATATCACGTTGAAACACCAGTTCTCGCCCGGCCACCGAAGTTAAGCAACGTCAAACCTGATCAGGACTTATATGGGTGCTCACTTGGGAATACCAGGTGCTGTAAGTTTAGGTCTGAAATTGAAAAATTGCATCTACACATCTGGGCTGGAGTTGCCCAATCCTCGTTCAAAATCGCTGACGTGATCTTGTGGAGTAAGACTTAATATTGACTCTGCAGCCTCTTTCCCCAAAACGCAACGTCGCAATTCTTTCTATACAATGAGATAAACACTATGCTTTAGTTCCATTATTTCATAATTTTACTATTAGGAGAAACCAAACTACCTCCACATAGCCGAATCACCGACATTTCCTCTGTATTTCAGTTGTAAGAAAAAAAAGCTCCACTCAGACAACTATTTCCGAGGCACTGCTGCTTTGTGGAACATTCACTAGCGTAGATGCACGCTGTAATCTTAACCTCTTTAAGTCAAGTGTCAACCATTATATAGCCATCTTATCCTCATAATCTTCACTTCCTACCAGTTTCTCGTACATTCAAATTACATCCCTCATCCGGGTAACTCTCGAACCTTCTTTGGATGAACTTTAATATAAAAGAGCGTTCACCATTGTTTAGAGGTTTTATTTTTTTAAAAAAACACTACTTTGATTTCGATTATACAGGTTTTCTCAAAAGTTTTGAGAAGTGATTGGAATTATGAAAAACGGGTTTAAATATGAAAAATATATTTTCTTTGGTCTGGTTTATTTGCTTTTACGGCATATCAACCTCAATGGGTCATTTAATGCTGACAAGATTTTTAGGATAGGTTCGTATGAATAGGATATGTATTCTTTGTAAGAAATTAGTTTGTAGATCAGGTTTCATTGACATATTTTTATAAAGAGGATTTTTGTCGGGAGTTAAATGGTAATTTTTTTTCTTCCAAATATCTATTGCTGATATTTTTAGCATAAATATCTATTTTTATACTTTCATAGTGTTTTGACCTCAGTTAAGGTGGTTAACTTTTTCCCAATAGCTGAGACCCTAATAAGTGCTACCACCCCGGATCGCAGTGGACCTGGGGACAACAGCAATTAAGAGGTAGTTCTACGCACCTGAAAACCGCCCGATCAAAGAATTTACTACCGAATGTAGTTTATCGTTATACCCAGGACGCCTCATTGGGATTTCTTTTATCCCTCTGCAGAAGTACAGTCGGCGTATTCTAAATCCCCAGCCGACAAGGCGGAAAATATATTGATTTCAAGGTATAGACAACAAAGGAATTAGTGCTTCACATGGCGATCATCAGTGTCTCTATACAGCTCAAAGTGATAAGATACTTCCTGGAACACTCTTCTCAGCATTGAGTTGTTATTCTTTGAACTGCATCTTGTTATGTCCTCGTTGCATTGAATGAGGATAATACAATCAAGAAGTAGTATGTCACTTGCAGACGATGATGTCTTGCTGAAATATGTAATAAGTAGATAAGCAAGATCTTTGTTTACTCCTTTTATTTATTGCACAAAGAACAAATGTGGCACAAGGCCAAAAACTGGGGATGGAGAAGGCTAGTCTTCATCTGTTTTATAAGCTAGCCACAATCTCTGGCCCAAATATCTCACAATAATCCTTGCACCGAAACATTCTTACTTACCATTCTTGCTACATCCACCATCGTAACTCAGAGATTCTATGCAGCCCTAACTAGTCCCCATATGTACAATTTGTCTGTGGGGATGGGGAATAAAATAACAACTTTAAAAATTTATAACCTCAATATTTACAATGGAAACAGGGCTTATTTACAAGAAACAGAACAAAACAGTGTTAGTAATAAAAACATTAAAAAAAAAACTACAATCCTTAAATGTGACAGAAAAATCAGTTCACTGGGCAAAATTAATCCGAGATTTTTTTTTAAAAAATCAACCAATCATTCGACCGAACACTCCTTCAAACATAAATTCATCCAAGCACAACATACAAAAAACGGAAAAATATAATCGAAAGGCGTACCGCATTCACCAGAGAACTGAAAAGTCTGATCACCTTACAGGGGAAGGGAGGAGGAATTAAACTAAAGAAAGTTGGGGGTGGGGGTTAACAAATAAGTGGGACCAATGAGCATACAACCCCTAGCTAAGTTAACTTTAACGGAGAAAACTAAAAAAAAAACAACAAAACTAAACTTATTTTGGGTGGGATTGTCAATGTTCACTCCAGAATTTCCCAATATCCTTAATACTTAACTGGCATCAAAATGCCACTCTAAGTCATCACTATTTAATCTTTTCCGTCCTAATCTTAAACCTAAAGAATAAGATTAGTTGGGAAGAGGTAAACGCCTCGTCCCCATAGAATTCCTTCTGTCGCGTCGTCCATATCAGTCAGTTATGTGTCATGCGTGATACACGCTCAGGCGATCCTGTATCTTTCGGTACATGACTGACGAGGCAGATCTTTTCCCGCAGTAGGTTGCCATTTCTTTCTGCGGTAGAACAGTTGCCATCCAAGGCTATAGAACTCGGTCTGTCCCGCTGTTTACCCATAGCTGGGGGGGGAAGAGGAGGATATCTCAAGGGTATTAGCTCGTGTGAATGTAATGGATTCATCTTGAATTCGAACTCGTTAAAGAACAATCGGGTAGATGTGCGAGGCACCAACTTCCGCCTTCCCACAGACAAACTACGACCTCTACCTTCTCCCGCACTTCCGAAGAATTCATTTCCAAGAGGAGGTCAAGACTGAACTAGACGCCGAGCATCTCGTCCGTCCGTCCGTCCGTCCAGAGGAAAGACCCGGGAAGAGAATCTCCCTTCCACGCACCGAACCGCAAGCCTATTTGTTTACTCCTTCTTCTGATGATTATATGTATTTGGACGAGTCTAAATCCCTTTCAGGAGAGGTGTGTTCAGCTCCACAACAGATCTCTAAGCTTAGCTACCTCTCGAGTTTTCCTGCCGATGCACACGAAAATCGACATAAACCAGTTAATATTTTGTAAGAACAAAAAATATGAACGCATGATTCAAATCTTGATTGTTTCACTAAAATGGATAGTCACTTTGGCGACTACCTCTATATGTCTCTTTGTTTATTTTTATTTTTTTTTTGTTTGTTTGTTTTGCGGAATATCAACTCTTTATTAGTCATTTTATGCCGAAATTTTATTTTCCGGGGAACATTAATAATTTTCTTTACAAAACTATATTACTGGTAATTTTGTTGTTTCCAAAATCTATTACTTCTATTTTCACTATAAAAATGTATATTTATACTTTCATATAGTTTAGTGGCACATCAACTCCTTATGAGTCATTTAATACCGAAATTTAATTTTCTTGTGAGCATTAGTAATTTTCTTTACATAAATGTGTTGCTGGTATTTTTTTTTTTTTTCAAAATATTATTGCTGGTACTATAAAAAATGTATTTTTATATTTTCCTATTATTTGACCCAAGTTTAGTGGGGCTCACTAGTTTCTCATAGTTGGGACCCTAACAGGTGCTACCATCCCAGGTCTGGATGGACCTGGGGACAATGGCAATTAAGAGGTGGTTCCTTGCTGCCGGATGTAGTTTATCGTCGTACTCAGGACGAGCATGTATATGATATTATGTGTAACTAAATAGCAAAATGAGCGGGATTCCTATGATACGCGTCTCGTCCTAGTAAAGGAATTCTTTAAACTAAATAATGCTTTTATTGATGAACTCATGTTTTAGTGGGGGGGTGTTACGGAATACAGCAAACGTGACATCCTCCAGCTTTCACCCACTTTTGTTTTTTATGCAAACATTATATAGAGGAGACACGATGGAGTAATCAGTAGCGAGTCGGATTGCGTAGTTGAAGAGCTGAGTTCGAATTCCAGTCGAGTTTGTTGCATCCGCTTACATGCAAATTCCCTTGGGAAGGGTATGAATCTACATCTTCTTCCCCAGCTATGGGTCAATAGCATAGGACAGACTGGGTCCTATAGCAAACAGCTCTAAGAGTTGAATTCAAAACCCACACCTATGGGTTAATTAGCCTCACCAAACCGCAATATGTCAAACAGTGTGTGTATGGTTACAACAATGAAGACATGGTCAATCAGCGCGGAGTTCCACCAACAGGCGTGAGAAGGCCTTGGATTTGGAAATGGTTGAATTTATATAACTATACTAGCAGCATGGCCCGGCGTTGTCCGTGCTTGATTCAAAAATCGTACGACTCATACAGCTATCACTTGACTTAAAATATTTTTGCCCTTCCTTGCCTTTAAAGGAGTGCCCTTTGCCGTGCTGATGTTGCTTCATGCCTTACTTCTTGCCTATCTCACACTGCGAATTTTTTCTAAGCGCTATACTAAACATTAAACGTGTTACGAAAAAAGAACTAAACAAAATGAACACAAAACGATCAGCTTTAAAAAAGGACTCGTAACTGGAAAAACCGAATGAAAAAAGAATGTTAACAACAAATACTTTTTCACACCCAACCCAGTTCTGCGGAATCAGAATCAACGTTGAGTTTAAGCAAGCGAATGAGCCAATTGGAGTAAAGTGCCATGCAGATTTTTCCCACTTGTGACGAATGCAGCTATCGATTTTTTTTTTTTTTTTTTTGCATGCTAGCATGCTAGTTAACATTCGTGTCAGTCAGCTGTTGGCTCTCACGCTGGCCAGTAGAAAATGGCCGCAAGCTACATGAAAACTGCCGTAGAAGCATGAAAAAATCCATTATTTCCACTATCGATGGGAGTTGGGAAATGCAAAGTCGGTCTTGGCCTTCCCGCTAACTTGGAGCATGTGCATGTAAATTTTGGTGCAAATCCGTCGAAAATTGCGACCACACACATCCTACCTTTTATATATATATATATATATATATATATATATATATATATATATATATATATATATACAAAACAAGGAAGGTACACAGCCACCTCAATTCGCATGCTGTAATATCAGAACCATGCTTGAAGTCTTTATTTGGATGATACTAAGTCAAACATTCCAACAACGTTTTCAAACGTCCAGTAGCATTTTAGGATAAATTTATTTAATTCCAGTCATAGCTGGCTTGCCATCATTATTTCTAATAATCTAAATCTTAAAAGATATTAAAATTGAGTTATCAGCTGTTAGGTGGTGTATTTTGAATGGACCACCCACAACATACAGGGTACGGCAGAAATACCACCCACATAACTCGACGCGTTTAGCCTTTTTTCTTTCACTCTTATATTCAAGTATTTCGCATCTACAAGAGTGATTGTTTTAAACAAATAACTTACCTAAAGTGTTCATTTTCTAAACTGAGGATTCTCTAACGAAGCTCATTAATTGTATATATAATTGTATTATTTTATTATTAGTTATTGTTGTTAATCTCTCATTGTCTCGTCCTGGATATGACGATAAACTATATCCAGCAGCAAGGCCTCTGATCAGGAGATTGAAGGTTTTAAGGAACATGGAATCACCTCTTAATTGATGTTGTTCCTGTAAGGGTCCCAAATAGTGATGCCCCCAACAAAACAGTACATTTTTATAGTAAACTGATGAATAATACATTTTTATAGTAAAATGATGAATAATACATTTTGGTAGTAAAATTACCATCAATACATTTTATGATCTAAAAACTAAATATTTAAAAAATATTTAGATTTCGGCATTAAATAACCCATAAAGGTTTTGATATGCCACTAAACAAAATCAACCAATCTCTTATTGTGCCTCACATCTACGATAAAGAATAAATCTTCTATTCGTCACATAACGTTTATTGCAGTATATTGTTATAATTGTACTATTTTATTATTAGTCATTGTTGTTAATCTCTTAGATATAACCGAATTTTCCCTTAATAGGAGTAGACAGTTTGCCTATCGTTTGAGAAGATGTGAAGACAGACATCCTATTTAAATTGTTCTCCTATTCTAGCCAAATTAAAGAATTTAATTCAAAACTTTATGATTATTTACACGGTTTACGTCTGACACGACGTACAGTGTCTCGTGGTTACGGCGCCATCTCCTATAATATAATACATCGTCCCTATATGAGGAAGACGAAGTTTTTTCTTCACCGGCTATACGCCATATTGGATTGTGTTACATTCGTGATCTGTCGTTCTGCGAGGGAACTTTTTGCATTTCATTATCGTTCCCAAATGTAAGGCAGGCTTGTGGGGGCTTAGATAGGTGAGTTCTGACATGCATCGAAAATCAGATTACGTCGCATTGTAGGAACGGAAATCCGACGTAAGTCGAGGAACCCCTGTATACACACGGGAAAGGGTGCTGAACACATTAACCGAAACAGTGCGCTTCACTTCTACGCTTAGTCTAGTAAAAAATACAAAAAGCTTCTTCTACCGCTTAATCAAGCCGTGAAAGTTCTTTTCTCTGGGCGTAGTTTTTCCTCAGATCATTCCCTTTGCAATCATCAGAAGGGATGGATTATTACTCTACCAGGAAGACCCAACATTGGTGATCGGACTAAAAACGTGATATAGCCGTAAGTGTGAAGAGTCGTTAATCTGGACTCTCAAATCTCCTCTTCGTATAGATATTACGCAACACATCTCAAAACATCAATATGCTGATGACAACGCTGCCTTCTGTCATTCAAAAACTCCGATGGTCCGTGAACAACTTTGCTATAACCTACCATTGTTTTGACCTTACAGTAAACATCAAGAAACCAAGGTAGTTGCACAGCCAGCCCCAAATCCTAAATTACCAAATATTGATATTACCATCAGTGATAACCTCTCGAGCAAGCAGTGCTTTTTCTATATCTAAGGAGCCTTTTATCAAACAAATATGCCTCAGAAAACGATGTGGAATACAGAATTGGAGCTGCACTGGGGACATTTGGAAAGCTAATGAAACGCGTCTTCAACAACAAAGATTTGAACTTTACTCCAAAAATTATTGTTTATATTGTTGTAATTTCAACTTTACTATATGGCTGCTGGTTTCTATATTGTAGCGATATCCAAAAATTAGAACATTTTCACCAGCAAAATATCCGTTCAATCTTGAACCTCAGATGGAAATAATATGTAACCAACACCAAAGTCCTTGAAAGAGTCAAAAGTCAAAGCATCGAATCGCTGATCATTAAACACCGTCTTCTATGGTAAGGACATATTTCAAGAATGGAAGAGTCAAGGTTTCCACATCAAGTCTTATTCCGTTAGCCCAATTCTGAGACAAGGACCAACTCAAAACAATACTAAATGGCACTGAACTTGAGCTTAAATCGTTTGAAACACAAGTACAAGCCCGTACCAACTGGTGATATTCGATCATCATCGGAACCAAAATCTTTGAACCCACCAGAAGAGAAAAGGAATAAGTCAAATAACAAGAGAGAAAAGATCGACAAAATCGAGCTCATCCTCCCCCAAAATTACCATACAGTCAATATCATTGGCTATTCCAACAAAGAATTTGTCTACTATATATAATGGTTGGCGTCATCAACGCCAACCATCATAAAGAAAGCGATCAGCAAAGAAATTTAATTCTTGGATTCGAGATAAAGCCAACGGTGATGAAACTCTGTCTGTCATTTTGAGAAGAGTCATTAAAATATCCAATATTATTTGGACGTTCAAATCTTTTCTTTGTCTAGCTATATTCGATGTGTCTATAACTTTAACAAGTTATAATCTTGTTTCATCCTGAGATGACATGACACAAAAAGCAGAAAATTAAACCGTAAGCTAGAAAAAAAGCTAAGAATATCCAAACAGGCACAACGCTTACCTTACAGATTCTGATTGTAATAAATAAATCATATTAAACCTTACGAAAATAGTGTCTGAACTTAAATAAATATTGGTTCGCATTCGTGCATAGATTTTGCTTTGCATTGTCAGGAATTAAGAAAGATTTACGAAGCCATATTATGACGTCTGCGAAAACAATTCCGCTTGACTAAACGGAGCCTCATTTACCAAAATTAATCGGAAAAAGATTATTTTCACGGAAGTGAGAGCAAAATTTAAAGATTTGGCGCCAAGGAGTTTTAAATGGATATTTGGCGGAATGAATTCTCACAGCAGATTTGTTTGGTATGTCTTACTGAACAGACAGTAATGCTGAATTTAATTTTCTTTTTCATTTACGGCGTTGGTAATGTCTAGTTTTAAAAGATCTTTCTTTTAAAAATAGATTAAAACCTATTATGGCTGTCAATAAAATTTCCATCCTTTCCAGTTCTAAGGAATATCCTGCCATCCATTTACAACATGGACTCTAGGTTCCTTACTTGATGATATTCTTGCTTTCCGGATGACCTGCGCGTTTCAAATTCTCCAAAATCTCTTTTCTCATTATGTGTTCAAAAATTTCAACGGTCTTTTTCTTCTGATTCTATGTACAATGTGATCCATTTGTTCCTATTTTTTTTAAACTTACTCGTTGCTCACATGCTCCATTCATGATATTCGCCGCAGCATTCCTCTTTTCCAATTTATACCTTGTTTCCTGTTTAGGAATGGTTTCCGGTTCAGTTCTAAAGTTGATTTCAACTCTATCCTTCTAACGTCTTCGCCTAAACTCTGAAATGTTATTTAATATTTATATTTGTATTATATTTTTTTGTAAATAGGAATAGACCTGTTCGCCTACCGTCCGGTTCACACTCCTCACCGGACTTTTGAACAGGATTTAAAGTTTATCACTTCTTACCTGTTTCGGATTTGGCTTCCGGTTCCTTCTAAAGTCTACCTCAACTCTATATTTCTAACGACCCTGCCTAGACGCTGAAATTTTGTTTGCTATTTTTTTTAATCTTATTTTTCCTACATAGGATTAGATAAGTTTCTCTGTCGCCCGGTTTACAGTTCTCCTCTGTCTTTTGATCAGGAGATGAGATTTATCCCTTATTTCTTGTTAAGGACTTCAACTTTATACTTCCAATGTCTCCGTCTAAACAATGAAATTTTGTTTACTTTTTTATTTTAATTTTTTCCTCGGTGGTTTCGTCTATCGTTTGGTAAAAACAAAAAGACTTCTCCCCGGTGTTTTGAACAGGAGTAGAGGTTTATCGCTTGTTTCCTGTTTACAATTGGGTTTCCGGTTCCTTCTCCTTGTGTCTTAGTTGCATTATCATCTTCATTAGGATGAATTGATATTTTTTTTTAAATCTTTCTTTAGAACCACGTCTCTCTTACCTCTAGTCGACTATTCATTTTATTGGAAGTTCTCCAATATTTACTTACATACAAATGGATTAATATCTATTTCCTTAATTCTTTTTTGTAACGAAAATTTCCTGTTTCTTGATACTTTGTTTAGCATTTCGATGGCAATATATATATACTAGCAGTAGTTGCCTGGGGATATAACAGTAAGAGATAGATCAAGTATCTACCATCATAAAGACTGAAAAATAAAATTGACAAAGATTATTGTTTAAGGTTGACGGACACGCATGTCTTAATTAGCTTTTTTTCTTTTTTTTTTTTTTTTTACGAATTGGTCAAACCCAAACTCAAACAAAAACATTGTTTTCAATCGTTATGAGTCTCCCGATTGAGACAATAAGCAAGACAATAAGAAACACTACATACCAAAAAAAAAGTGAAGTTTTGTTGAAATCGGTTGGAAAATGTAGGTAGCCTTTCTGTAATCTTTTAGTTTTACAATTTATGATTTTTACTTATTGAATACAGTAAAGGAAATTGCATATTTTGCTTGTGGTGATTCATAATTAGAATTCTGATTTGAATATATTTTCCACTCGTTGTTTCTAATACAAAAAATATTAACTTTATTTGGGTTTATTAATTATGATCTAATAAATCTTATTCATTTAGTAGCATTTCTGTAATAATAATCTTTTACAATTTATGATTTTTACTTATTGAATACAGTAAAAAAATGGACACCATGTGTATTTAAAGTAGTTTCCCGTTCCGGTTATTATTTTTAGTTAGGACTTGTGTATGTTTAGATTTCATTATCTTTCCCTAAAGATAAAGAATTTATCCAATGTTTGTATTCGTACAATCAGTAGAGATCGTTAGATTATTGTTTAAGGTTGACGGACACGCATGTCTTAATTAGTTTTTTTTTTTTTTTATTTTTTAAGAATTGGTCAAACCAAACTCAAAAAAAACATTGTTTTCAATCGTTATGAGTCTCCCAATTGAATAGAATTTTATTATAACTAATTGTCTTGTAAATGGAATTTTTAAAGCATTCTGAATGTTAAAAATAAAGAAAAAAGTGTGCAAGAGAATAAGAAACACTACCTGCAAAAAAAAAAAAAGTGAAGTTTTGTTTTATCGGCTGAAAAATATAGGAAATCCGATGTGAGTTGTCCCCCTTACATTTTCACGATGTCTCTTAATCGTGTTTTCAAATTGATTTTGTGCAAAACAATTATATTTTTCCCATTTTTGGCGCAGTTAGAACCACCACAAGGTAATTTTATGTAGTCCTGTGAAGTTTTGTTGAAATCGGTTGAAAAATGTAGGAAATCCGACCCAATATATAAACGTTACAGACACACACACACACACACACATACACACACACACAATCTGCGTTTTATAATAAGTAAGATATATAGATATATATAAATGTGTGTGTGTGCGTGCATGTGTGTGTGCGTGTATATATATATTTATATATATATATGTGTGTGTGTGTGTGTGTGTGTGTGTGTGTTTAAATAAAAAGAAAGAAGAGTAAGATATATAATCCGGTGTTCTTATAGATAGTTTTATTTTTACAAAATAGTGCTCAATGTAAATTTACAGAGCATTAATATTCGCTTGAGGGTGAAATGGAACTAATGTCTTTAATTTAATTGCAAAATTAAATTCGTGGCTTTTAGCTTCCATTTTTGAAACATGGTTAGAACTGTGTAGCGGAAAAAACATATTTTAAATCAATTAATTTATAATATATATATATATATATATATATATATATGTGTGTGTGTGTGTGTGTGTGTGTGTGTGTGTGTGTGTGTGTGTATATCGGCAGCAAGAATTCTAGCAAAGAATTTTATTAAACAATATCGACAAGATCTGCTTCTCCTAATATTTGCTACTCTCTCTCTCTATCTCTCTGTCAATCTCTCTCTCTCTCTATATATATATATATATATGGGGGGGGTGATGAAATATAGTGCTCAATATCATAAATAGAGCGTATGTAAATATAAAAGTGAACATTGAAGTCAACTCTGAAGTCTTCAATATATATATATATATATATATATATATATATATATATATATATATTATTCATATCTATCTTCACTCTTTTCGCTTCTATCTAAATATATTAATATCTATCTACCCGTCTCACTCTGTTCATATAATCTATCTATCTCTCTATCTATCTATCTATCTATCTATCTATCTATCTATCTATCTCACTATGTCCATTATCTAAGTATCTATCTATTTTACTGTTTGTATCTATCACACTTTTTTGTAACTATCAATTTATATTTCTATCTCGATTCACATATATCTATCCATCTTTGTTCACAACTATCTCACTCTGTTTCCATTTATCTATCTATATATCTATTTATCTGTTTATATCGACCTATCTCACTCTGTTCCCATTTATCTGCCTCACTCTGTTCATATCTATCTATCTATCTATCTATCTATCTATCTATCTATCTCATTCTGTACCTTATCTACAGGGTGCGATGGATAAATTGTCACCATTTTATATTTTTAATTTCGCGCATGCAAATTACTTGTTATTGATTCTGTCAACTGCACACAATAGTACCTTCAGTTGGGCACTGTCTATCAGAAAAAAAGCACCATGACGTAATTCACTCCACCAAAAATTTGGAAACTGCATGTTTTACTGCTTGGCATTCGCGCTGGAAGTTCGAATACGAACTTTTCAGGGGGTTCGGGTGTCAATCTGAGGACACTGCAGAGGATTCAGAAAGAGTTGGATGGGTCTGAAGGTATTTGAAGTTATCATTAGTGATGGCGACGTTATTCCTTCCTTCATCTTCCTACAGGGCCTCAGACTAAACATGATGGCCTAAATCAAGTGCATAGAGAGGTAATGTTGTCTTTGTTCAAGAGTGTGGCTGCTGGAAGACCCTATGTCTGACAACAGGACTCTGCACCATGCCACACAAGCAGGAGAACCCAGTCATGGCTGTCAGCCAATTTCTGCGACCACACCACCCCTTTCATCCCCAGATTTCAACCCCCTTCATTATTATGTGTAAGGCACAATTGTGCGAAAGACCAACAAAACTCTTTATAACATCAATGATGAACTGAAGGTAAGGATTATGGCAGCATTCAGCAACAAACAAGGAGACCGATCAGAAGAGTTGCAGGAGATTCCGAAGTCGTATGGAGGCTGTGGTTGAAGCCAATTGCGATTTTATTAAATAAATTTACTCTTTAATACTTCAAGATATTTGTGCGTAATCTTGCTAGATATATCTGATAAAATGAGATGCCAATGTTATTTTCATTTTTGTGTCATTTAGACGACATTGTATCTGTCGCACCATGTATCTATCTATTAAAACTAGAAGATTCTATGTCGGCCCGAGAATTGTTTTTCATGCATATATTTCAGACACGAAATGGAAAGTGTATAAAACGCACATTCTTCTCGCTTGCCAGTTCTGATTCCGTTCATACTTCTCCAGATGAATGCAGAACTCTGTGAAATGAATACGTAAAAGAGCGCCATTTCCCCGCCTACCTGTAGCGACACGACGCGAAAAGAGCGATTCTTATTGGCCATTCACTTCCGGTTCTCACCACGATCAATTATCACCTTTATCTTTACGCGCCAGGAACCATTCAATGATTCACAATTGCAGAGCAGTGATTGCTAATCAGTGATATTGTATGAAGCTTTCAGTGCCATACTAAATCCAAAGACAGATACCATTTGGAAACCGACGGGCTTCTTCATCATCTGTGACGGGATGTTGTCTGATATTCCTCAAATATTATGAACTGGTTCACCGCGAAAAGTGGTTTTGGCATTATAGGCACGTGTTATGATTGTTTGTGATCTCCAACAATATGAATTCATTACTTATTGATAAACAATAACTCTTAAAAAATGTTCATCCAAGTCTTATAGTTAATCGCATGGCTATCTATCTATCTATCTATCTATCTATCTATCTATCTATCTATTTCACTCTATTCATATCTATCTATTTATTATTCTCTCTATATCTCATCCTGTTCATATCTACATATCTCTCGCCCTATCTCTGTTCATATCTATCTATATATCTACCTCTATCACTTTGTCAATATTTATTTATTTATCTCACACTGTTCATGTCTATATCAATCTGTTCATATTTATCTAACTCACTCTGTTAATATCTATCGATCAATGTTCATGTATATCAATCTCACTCTGTTTATATCTATCTATTTCTCTCTATATCTCACCCTTTTCATATCTATCTATCTCAGTTTGTTCATATCTATTGAACTCATTCTGTTCATATCTATTTCTATTCATATCTATCTGACTTATTTATCTATCTATCTATTTTTGGTTCTTTCTTACTCTGTTAATATCTATCTATCTATCTATCTATCTATCTATCTATCTATTTCACTCCTTATCACAATCTGTTTATATCTATCTAGCTAGCTCGACATGTTGAAGCACCAGTTTTTGTACGATCACCGAAGTTAAGCAACTTTTGATGTGACAAAGTTTTGGACAAGCCCCTGAATGTGATTTTCCTTAGAGAAAGTTTTCTCGGCCAAAGGGTTTTGCTGAGATCAAAATGATAATAATCATTTGGTGCATTGTCAGGTAAATATGGCGGGAGGATTAGACCAGGTTGACCGATTTCCAAAATCTTTTTCTTTTGTTATTGTTATTCTATGCGGCCTTGCATTATCATAAAGGATAGCAATGTTTTTCTTTGATCCGTTGTGTACTCTACCAATGTCTTGCAAATAAATAAAGTGTACTCCAAATTTATTCTCAACTGCCAAGTATGATAAGTAGTTAGTATGATTACTATGATTCGTCATTATAGTTGGTTCCTAAAGAAGGAAATTATTTATGACTCAACCTAGTAATAGTAAAAAGTAGAGCAAAGGTTTATCTCTTGTTTCTTGTTTAGGATTGGGTTTCCGGTTCCTTCTAAAGTCTCTTTCAACTTTATGTTGAGAACGTGTCAGGCGAAACCCTGAAATTTTATTTACTATTTTTTTAATCATTTTACCGAAAGTAAGGCGGGAGTTCCACTAGCACGCAAGGGGTTACAGAGAGTGGGAGAAAGAGTAAAGAGGCATAAAAGAGGAAAAGATGAAGAGAAGGACGTGGAATTAGATCAAGGTATCAGAGGATGTCGATTGACATTACATTTGAATATTTGAAGACTATAACTGTCAGGGAAGCAAGTAAGAGGAAGGGAGTTTCACAGACGGGAAGTGCGAGACATGAAGCTATTGGAGTAGAAGAAACGGCTAAATTTAACCGTTTCGACAATGAAAGGGTGGGACCGAGATGCCAACCTAGTAACACGTTTAAATTCATGCAGTCTGGGAACCAGCAAAAATAGCTTGTCGGGGCATATACCGTGAAAGTACATGTAGAATAGATGGAGAGAAGCGACAGCACGTCTGTGAGAAAGTGACTGTAGACGAGATGCCAGACCAGGACCAACCACATTGCATATCCGTCTCTGGATTTTGTCGAGGACCTTGAGACCGTGGGGGCTCCAGACCATATATTATGTTTTTCCTCGATAGGAGTGGATAGGTTCGCCTGTCGCCCGGTTCACAATACTCCCCATTCTTTTGAACAAGAGAAGAGGTTTACCCCCCCCCCTTGTTTCCTGTTTAGGATTAGGTTTCCGGTTCCTTCTGAAGTCTACTTCAACTCTATACTTCGCACGCCTCCGCATAGACTCTAAAATTTTATTTACTTTTTTTTTCTCAATAGGAATAGATAAGTTCGCCTATCGTCCTGTTCACACTCCTCCCCGGTCCTTTAAAAAGGTGCAGACGTTTATTCCTTGTTTCCTGTTTAGGATTGAGTTTCAGATTCCTTCTAGACTATTTTTCATTCTCTTTCACTCCCAGTAGCTCCTTAGTGGCATTATCATCTTCCTTGGGGTGAACTGATTTATATTAAAAAAAAAAAAAGCAAATTACTAGAAAGGCAATTGAATGATTATTAATACATTACTTATATTTACGGAGAATTACTACTTGGTAAAACATTTTTACTATTAACGATGAAGGCTGGGAAATATTGACAGAAAATTAATTTGTCTGGAGGAAAATGGTAAATATTAGTTGTAAATAGTTCGAGAATAAGAGAGTTGATCATACAAAATTTAAAAGGTTTCCCAGAAAGCCAGACATTACGTCAGTCCTTAAGCATTCAGGCAACATCCGTGATAGAACCCTTTTATCCAAAGCAGAATATGATAGTTATATATCATGGCGATAAAGCAACCAAAGCAGACTTCGTTGGCAGTTAACCACCACGATTTACAAGGAAATTCTGTCAGTTTTGTAACAATGTGCGTCAACAACATCTCTGAAGGGTCACATGAGAGTGCATAAGAAATGGAATAAGCTCGAAGACTGTAATAAATCTTTTGTCTTTTATGTCACGGACTTCCTGTCGCTCTGACAGTAAATGGCAATCACTACGTATATATCATGGGTTTGTAAATGTTTCCAGCTTCCATGTTTTTTTAACCTAAAGTTTGCATACACAGTTGATAAACAGTTTTTTTCTCAAAATGCTTACATTCATAGATATATACATACATATTTTAATATATATATATATATATATATATATATATATATATATATATATATATATATATATATATTTATATATATATATATATATATATATATATATATATATATATATATATATATATATATACATACATATTTTAATATATATATATATATATATATATATATATTAAAGAAATGGACAAGGTCTGACAATTTATTTATTAAAGACATTTTTATGTTTAACGTTCTTTTTTATAGATACAAGTATTTAAGCAAATGCTCTGTTTATGATAAACAGTATTAAATAACATTTACCGGCTTGAATGTCCGAGAAATTTTCATAGAACGAATATTTTCTATTTGTTTACATTTGATACGCCAGAGCAGTTATGAATGTACGAGATTCATGGAAGATTGAAGTTTATAAGCAGTAAATTCGACCTTGTCTACCGAAAAGTTCTTTGTGGCCGAGACGGTTAAGGCACGTCAGCGTATATGACTGTTCCGTATAGGATGCAGGTTCGAATCCTGTCAAAGAACGAATATTTTCTATGAAAATTTAGCTTGGCGTGCCTTTA
Source organism: Acanthosepion pharaonis (assembly GCA_903632075.3). NCBI lineage: Eukaryota > Metazoa > Mollusca > Cephalopoda > Sepiida > Sepiidae > Acanthosepion > Acanthosepion pharaonis. The sequence continues at coordinate 5,580,043 of CAHIKZ030000779.1, read as the reverse complement.
CCGATTTGGCCACAGAGGCGCGTTCGGTTAGCAAGGTCGAAATGACGGTTCCGTATAGGATACAGGCTCGAATCCTGTCGGAGGACGAATATTTTCTGTGAAAATTTCTCGGACATTCAGGCCGGTAAATGTTGTTTAATACTGTTTATTATAAACAGAGCATTTAGTTAAATATTTGTATCTATAAAAAAAATGTATAAACATAAAAATGTCTTAAAATAATTGTCGGACTTTGTCCATTTCATAATGTATACATACATATATTAAAGAAAGTTGATTCCTTGTGTCGAGACATTTTTCTCTCTAGAGTCTATCTTTCATATCTATAAGTCTACCATTCGTCCATTCTTAGAATATTGCTGCCAAATATGGTCTGGTGCCCGTGCTATTTACCCTGAGCTCCTTCATAAAATCCAAAGAAGTATCAGCAATATTATTGGTCCTGATCTGGCGGCTCGGATTCAGTTACTTTCCAACCATTGTAAGGATGCCTCTCTTTGACTTTTCTATAAATACATTCATAGCAATTGTTCGGATGAGCTCATCGCTTTGGGATTTAGATTTTAGATTTTTTTTTTATTTCACTTCCCCAATAGACAAAAATTGCATATATGAGGACGAGTAAGAATGCTATCTAAAAATGTCTTGCTTTGGCTTAAGGAATTTCGTGGTATGTACGGGTCAGTGATTGTAGTTAGCTAAATCATAAGACAGAAGAAAAGCAGCCTTTCCCCATTCACCTATTGGCCTTGTGCCACATTTTTCTATTTTATTACAAAATAAATATCGCTCTTCGCTACGATACCTAGACTTTTTTTTAAATTTAAGCACAGTACTAGACTGGCGTCGAGATCTCATCAATTTACAGTTGAGTTGGCTAGACGTAATCGTAACTTCTATGCTAGTTTCTTTTCTCGCACTTCTCGCTTGTGGAACTCCATTCCAGCCAACTTTAATCTGCAAAAATTTAAATGCAATGTCAATTACTACCTACTGTCTTAGTGATTACACTTTTTTTCCCGCATTCTTTATGTTCCTATTTTTTTCACACCCTGTAACCCTTGTCTCTTTGGGGCTTTACTGCCTTGCATGGAGTGATAGATATTTAAACAAAAATAACCACAAGCTAGTGGGTTGAAGTATTTAATATTGACAATAGAATATTCTCTAATACACCTTTCATATGGCTTCATATTGTCATTGTAATTGGCCAAATATACGATCCCAGATTTTGACTGGAACCATTCATATTCTTTAAATATATTAAGCCCAAGACGCAGGGATCCTGTCACCCACTTTGGGAAGGAGGTGGGTTTATTGCCCGGTGCCTGGGGTGTCCCCAAAATACATGTATAATAAATATGGTTCTATAAATACGTTCATGGTAATTGTTCAGATGGGCTCTTCGCGATGATACCTAGACTTTATGAATGTAAGCGCAGTACTAGATTGGCAACAAGGTCTCATCAATTTACAACTGAGCTGGCGAGATGTAGCCATAAGTTCTATGTTAACAGTTTCTTTTCTCGCACTTCTCGCTTGTGAAACTCACTTCTGGCTCCATGCTTTCCAGCCAATTTTAATCTGCAAAAATTTGAATGTAATGTCAATTACTATCTACTGTCCTCTTGATTGTTCTTTTCTTTTTGTGCTCATTATTTATGTTCCTGATTCTTTCACACTCAGTAACCCCACCCCCCTTTTTTCTAAAGGTTTTTTCCCTAAAAAGGGAAGTGCCAAGGGGCCTTGGGCAGTTTTTCCATGGTATTGTCATCAAAACCAACTCTAAATCTCAACATTATGTCACATTATGTCAATGAATGATGAACGTTTCCTTATAAGGAAACTACTAATATTACCATCACCGAAGTAATTTTTTAAAGATGTTAAATCATACTTATTATAAAACCCAGGTTGTGTGTGTGTGTGTGTGTGTGTTCGTTTATATATTGGATCGGATTTCCTACATTCTTCAACCGATTCCAACAAAACTTCACAGGACTAGGTAAAATTTCCTTGCGGTGGTTCTGACAGCGCCAAAAATTGGAAAAACCCAATTGTTTTTGCACGAAATCAATTTGAAAACACGATTAAGGCATCGCTGTCACGAGAATGGAAGGGGGACAACTCATATCGAGTTATACTTATTATAAAACCCAGGTTGTGTGGGGGGGATCGGATTTCCTACATTTTTCAACCGATTTCAACAAAACTTCACTTTTTTTTGACAGGTAGTGTTTCTTATTGTCTTGCACACTTTTTTTCTTTATTTTACATTCAGAATGCTTTAAAAATTCCATTTACAAGACAATTGTTTATAATAAAATTCTATTCAATCGGTAGACTCATAACGATTGAAAACAATGTTTTTGTTTCAGTTTGGGTTTGACCAGTTCGTAAAAAAAAAAAAAAAAAAAAAACATAATTAAGACATGCGTGTCCGTCAACCTTAAACAATAATCTTTGTCAATTTTATTTTTCAGTCTTTATGATGGTCGATACTTGATCTATCTCTTACTGTTACATCTCCGGGCAACTAATTTTTAAAAATTTCGCTTGAAGATGGAACGGAACTTAGTACTTTAATTCAATTTAATTCAAATAATTATATCGAAGTTTTCGGCTCTTGTTTTGAAACATGAGAACTCTCATGTAGCGTCTTGGAATCATATTTTTAAATAAATAATTATATATATATATATATTTTAGTTGACCACTCGTATTCGAGGATATCTGTCTACGAGGGCGGATAGACAATCCCTATTGCAGAACGCTTGCTCAAGCGTATTTGTGTTTGCCCAATAACCACAGAGCCCACCTATGGTTTTTACTGCAACTATGCTGAGCAGACCTTAGTAAAAGAACAGTTTATAATAAAAGAAAGAACAGTAGGATATATAATCTGGTGTTCTTATTAATATTTTTATTTGTTATATTTGAAGATTTTAGTTTCTGTTTTTGAAACATGGTAATTCCTGTGTAGCGGTGGAACCTTATTTTTAAATTTTTGGGAACCGACTCCCAAGGGGATGCTTCTTCGATCACTACAATCTCAACCACTTCAAGTCTAAGGTTAACCGTTATCTTCTCTTCATATCTCTATAAACTCTGCCTCTTACTCTGTACCCGCTACCTAGTGTGGCTGTCGAGCTTTGTACAGGGTGAACATTACTGAAAAAAAAAGTGAAAAAACTTTTATGTAATGGGTTGATTTGGAAGAGAAATTCCGAGCAAAGCAATCTACCTTATCTACAGTAGATGTGAATATTTCAAATTGATTGGGCAGAGGAGGGACTGGCGATTTGCTTCCGCACACTCTTACAGAACGGTGTCTCATTCAAACAGCAAATAGTAACTTTTCTTCTTTTAGGACACGCCTGCACTCATTACGAGCAATGTCAAAGAGAGGTCTGTTAACAATAATTAATACAAAACAAAATAATAATTTACACTACAGCCTGTAATGATCACCACAAAAATTCCATAGGATAGACATCGAGTAATTTTAATTAAATGCTATGTGAACACAAAAAAAAGGTATTTTACGAAACAACACATTAAATCTATTAGTCGTTCACGTTAATGAATTTGACCATAATGTCAATTTAAAAAAATCTTTTAATCAAAAGAGAAAATAAGATACTAAGGCAAAAATGTATAAAAAGTGCGCCGATTTCTGAACATCCAACACTAAATTTGCATCCCGATTCAACAGATTATAACATTTTACCTTTCTTAAAACATCTGTCGTCACAGTGTGTAATATTTAAAAACAACAACAATGCAAACATAAACAAAATCTTTGAGAAACCGAATGGGGTCAGCTGAGCTGTGTATCTAGACACGTTAGTTTTAAATTTACATTTCTACATCTTCAGCATTTACCTCCTCCGCCACCCCGACGTTTACTTTTAAAACTCACTCTCCCCCACTACATATATATAATTCCATCAATAAGAACATTACTTTAGTCTGATGAAGTCTATTTTAGATGCCGAAAGGTGCTACATATATTTTTCCACTTTGTCATTCAAGCAGACCCTGAATTTTCATCTCTCGCGATGAATGGGTTTTTTCTTTGTCTCAAAATGGCCACGTGAATTGAGCGCCTATTTGGGCTGGAACTCAACCCAGACTCCGCGGCGATTTGTACAAACGATGCATCGCTAAAGATGCTGGAAAATGGTCAGTTATCAGTATCGCTCCAACAAGTAACTTATGTTGCCTTCTCTATTTACAAGAGCCAGATCAAGTCGAAGATGGAGTACAGCTGTCATATGTGGACAGGAGTCGCTCAATCTTCACTTTCCAGTCCAAAAGCGTCTCCGCGTCCTTGTGGGTGATGAATTATTTTCCACCCTACAGCCCCTTTCTCACAGATGAAACGCCGCAGGCCCGTTTCTGCTCTATCACTATCTCTATGGAAATTTTCAGTTAAACTACATCATTTAGTTCCACCTGTTCAAAACCTTCACAGCTAAGACCCACCATGCTGCCCACATTGTAGTGAACCACCCTCATTCTCTTCGTATTCCATTGGTGAGATGTAAGTTCCACTCGAGCAGTTTCTTCCCATGGGCTTATGCAACCGATTCCCAACAAACCCCCATAAACTGTGCTTCTTACTCTGTAACCCCCTATCTTGTGTGATTCTTGGGTGTTGTACTAGGTGAACAATACTGAAAAAAAGCAACTATATTTTAAACGACATTATTTCAAGTTCATGACTAAAACCTGCCATGTCATACGCATTGTAATGAACCAATGAGATGTAAGTTCCAATCGAGCAGCTTCTTCCCACGAACAGCTGCTTCTTGGAACTGACTCCCAAGAGGATGCTTTCCCGATCACTATAATCTTAACCTGTCCAATCTAAGGTCAACCGTTATGTTCTCCACATATCTCCATAAACTGTGTCTCTTAATCTTAGCGCTCTACCCCGAGCGGACATCGGGCTTTGTACAGTGTGAAAATCATTTTAAAAAAACATATGTATTATAACAGATATGTGTTTGTTTTATTTGTGTAAAAAAAAGAAAAAAAGAAGAATTTATTGGTTCAAGTAAATTATGTTTCCCGGAAAGCACTTAGTGAGAGTTGACCTTGACAGCAATAATTTGTACACTAACACGTATCTACTCTAAGTTATATGTTCAAATGATGATATATTTGAACTCACGACCTTAACAGATGTAGAATTTATATTGTTTACTTGCTGTCAGAATTGAATGAAGCTTGTCAGTGAAAGTGAATTCACTGAATAGTTATTTGTTTACTTTTATTATACAAAAAAAAGCCATATCACTTTAATCGCGTGCGCATTTATTTCTACTGGGTCATCGTTTCCAAACATTTTTTTTTCCTCTTTTCAGTTTTCAGCTTGAATAAATTACATTTGATTAATGCTTGTTTAACTATTTTTTTCACACGGAAGATGAGTAGTTTGCTGCGTCGTTTGCCCACTTTTAAATCCACTTGGCGAAATGGCAATTTCTTTTTTCTTCTTCTTTTGAATGCGTTTCCGTGTTTATTAAGCGGAATGATTTGATTTGATTATTGAGTTTTGTCCAGATTAATTTGATCGGTTTCTGACTTTTATCACAATTTTCCAACCGTGTACCATCTGCTAGCCCTTTAAAAAAGAAAAGAAAGAAATAAAAAGTCCGATTAAACCAGCATAAAATGGTTCACCTATAAAGCGCCGGCATCGGTTTGAACTGGTATTAGGTTGGTGCAAAAATAATGACGTAACAATGTCGTTTTTGGCGTTAAAAATACGTCCAAAAACGACATTATTACGTCATTATTTTTGCACCAACCTAATACATACTATTTTAACTCCTTATAACATGACTTGATTTCTGATAAACAGTTCCCGTACGATCACCGAGGTTGAGCAACGTTGAGCCTGCTCAGTACCTAGATGGGTGACCGCTTGGGAATACCAGGTACTGTAAGCTTGGGTGTACGGTCGGGGTAATGGATAATAGACCAGAATTGTTAATCGGAGAGCCGTGTTCCAATTCCAGTTGGGTTCGTTACATTCACTTACACGATCAGCAAAGTTAAGCAACGTCGAACCTGATGACCGCATGAGAATACCAGGTGCTGTAAGCTTGCATGTGCGTGTAGTATAGAATAACGGCCGTATGACGTTGAAACACCGGTTCTCGTAGAATCACCAAGGTTAAGCAACATAGAGTTGGTCAGTACCTAAATGGGTGACCGTATGAGAAGCTTGGATGTGCGGATGGTGCAATAGATTAAGGCTTGGAATTGTTACTCGTTGGGTTACATAAAGCAGAAATACGGGTTAGATATTGCCCGTAAATAAGACCCCCGAGCATCAAGAAAGTGGGAAGCATCAAGAGGATGACTCAGAGTCATTCCCGATCACCGAATAGGTTAACGTGTGACCTCACACCTGTATCTGGTTTGTAGGCGTTAGAAAGATTTGTGAGACAGACGGTTATATAAACAGCCTCCTTGGAGAGGGTAGTGTATATTTATGACAGCGTAGAAATCATTGTTAACAAAACGGTTCGACCCGCAGACTGGCCGAGAGTAGCTGGCGAAATATTAGAGTGAATATAATGTTAAGAAACGAAGATTCAAGTCCCGGGTTATCATTTAGCAATGACACCCACTTCATTATGTATATATCCATTTGTTTTCGTTCTTGGGGTCCTCTTATCGGACCAGGGCTCTGTGTGGACCGCATACCACAGACTGGTCGAGAGTAACTAAATATCGGTGGGAATAAAATGTTAAATAAATGAAGATTCAAGTCTCGGATTATTATCATGTTGCTACACCCACTTTATTATGTATGTTTCCATTTCTTTTCGTTTGTGGGGTCCACTTATTGGGGCAGGGCACTGTGTGGGCCGTATACTTGTTGTAGAGAAGCTAGACCCCTTCATCACTCTGTCAGAACAGTTGATTAATAAGTTCATACTAAGCTGATTAATATTCGGACTGATTTTACTTCGTTTGGCTATACAGAATTTGACCCTCCTCTATTCCTTGTAAGTTGTCTTGTTAATTGTTTTGTAACTTATTGTTCTGAATTTTTTGTATGTATCCATTAGCACCTGATACTGGTGCTGAATAAATATAAGCACTTATTCTTCTCTGTGTATCATTCACCCCGACGATACAGCACTATCACAAACTGGCCTAGAGTAAATCATGAAATAATGGAGTGAATAAAATGTTAATAAAGGAAGAGTCAAGTCCCGGGTTACCATTTTGCCATGACACCCACTTCATTATGTATGTATCCATTTGTTTTCGTTCTTAGGGTCCTCTTATCGGACCAGGGCTCTGTGTGGACCGCATACCACAGACTGATCGAGAGTAACTGGCGAAATATTGGTGTGAATAAACTGTTAATAAAGGAAGATTCAAGTCCTGGGTTACCATTTTTCTGGTACATCCACTTCTTTATGTATTTATGTGATGTCAGCTGACACTCGTTGACACTTTTGTGGTGTCAACGAATACTCGTTGTCACTTTCGTAATGCTCGTTGTAGTAGAGACTTTGTAATCACAGATACAACTATAATAACGCCGTTGAACAATACTGGTGTCAGACGCCTTCGAATAACACTCGTACTAATAGTACTTGCTCGATAATACGCACTCGAATAAGTAACCACCGAATAGTAATCCGTGTAGTGATCAGTATAGAGAAATAGTATAGTGAAATAGAGGATAGCGTATAGAGGATAGACTAGAAATAGCGATCAGTTAGACGTCACGCTATTTTCTATTTATGCGTTTCCTCTATGGTTACATGATCTACTTAATTCAATAATGGGATCGCCTGTGTTTGCTCACTGGCGATCTATGTTCAAACTCAAGTGTCGGCAGCGACACTTTATTCCTATATAACATGTATGTATCCATTTGATTTCTTTCGTGGGGTCTACTTATATGACCAGCATACCACAGATTGGCCGAGAGTAACTGACGAAATATGAAGCTGCAGATAGTCGTAATTGCCCTCGAGGTGAAAGTTTTTGGCTCAAAGAAGATTATATATGCTGCATTTGTGACTTTCTTTTTCCGGCAGTCCGAATTATTTTCCAACCTATAACTCCTTTGCTAGAGACGAAACGTCGAAAGTCTTCCGTTACACTATTGCATTGAAAATGTTCTGACTAGCAACATTACTTCGTTCTACTAATTCATATATTCAAAGATAAAAACCGTCTATTCCACGTTTATGAGGACAAATCACCCATTTTCCCTTAGTCTTCCATATTAAGAAGTAAGTTTTGGTCGACCGAGGTTTCTTTCAGCACCATCTTAAAAATTTAAATGTCGAGGGTCTTATTATATTTCCTATATATCCTATATATCCTCATACTCTGCACGTCTTACCTCCTCTCCTTCCTCCTCTTGCATTCATACGTCAATCTCATTCAGTATTCCTCTAACTTGAGTGGCCCTTGAGATAATCAAATACTAAATAAAAACACGTTCGTCCGTTGAATCTTCTTTTGTTCAGGGAATTACAGTCACATCAGGTTGAAACACCGGTGTCCGAACGATCACGGAAGTTAAGCAACGTCGAGTCTAGCTAGTAAGTAGATGGGTGTCCGCTTGGGAATACCAGGTGATGTAAGCCTGGATGTGCGGGTGGTGTAATGGATAATGGCTCGGAATTGTTACTCAGTGAACCGAGTTTCAATTACCGTTGGGTTCGTTATATTCACTTATGTGCAATAGATCCACCGTTTCTCCCTGCCTGAAATAAAAGGAATATATATATATATATATATATATATATATATATATATATATATATATGAATATCGTAGTCAACACTCAGTGGTGAGAGATTGTTTCATGCTAGACTCAATCATCAGGCCTGATGACTGCGTCTAGCATGAAACAGTCTGTCGCCTCTGACAGTTGACTTTATATTTACATACGCTCTATCTCTTATACTGAGCACTTTATTCCATAAATATAGCACACCTTAAAACTATATTTCTTCCTATGTGTGTGTGTGTGTGTGTGTGTGTATTTTATGGGCGCGCGGACGAGTTAGGTTAGAACGTTCGCTTTCTAACTTTCTAAGACCTGGTTTCCAATCTCACCATGGTCGATTTGTCAGGAAAGAAACTTCCTGATGTTATCAGAATGAATCGAGGTCGACCCCAGCATGCAGCATCTTTGAAAAGTGCCTGAAAACCATACCACAGGTTGACCCAAGCCTTGTGAGTGAAACTGAGTAAGCCGTCGATAGTTGTGCTAGCACAAAGCCACAAGCCATCGTGGCCGAGGGCATGAGCGTGCTGGCCTTGTTCAAATTGTTGATCACGCTAGATAACACGCTATATCCCAGAAACTGTAACTAAGGTCTGCCCAGCATGGTTGCAGTATAAACCACAGGTGGGGTCTGTGGGTGTTGGGCAAACACAAATATGCTTGAGCGAGTGTCTGAATTAGAGATTGGCTAGCCGCCCTGGTAGACGGGTATCTTCGAATACGAGTGGCTAGCTATTATTATTTATTATTATGTATGTGTGTGTGTTTGTTAAAATAGTAATCATTAAAGGTTATCATTGAAACAAATGCTTACGTGAGATTAACGGGTTGTAATTTGTACTAGGCTTGTTGATTTCAGATTCCATATCTAGAAGCGTGCATTCTCTCATTCAATATATGTTCTAAATCCTGTTGATTTGAAGATATGCAACTATTTTTTTTTTTTTTTTTTTTTGCCTTTCCGTTGGTCCTTTTAATTATTCACTCTCGTTCCATTTCACGGTGACTACTACTTAAAGCTTCTGATCTTCACTCTGTCCGATGCTAATGAAACTGAACCTGTATCGCAATGCAGATATGACCGTAAACATTATTGCTTGACGATAAGGAAAAGCATCCTGACAGCCTGCAGACATTCAGATGCACCTGTTATTTTGTAAAGCCAGCCTAAATCTCTATTTTACAGTTTATATGAATCTACAATCGTTACAATCAGAGAAAGGTAAATTTGCTAGAGAACTGCTGAATAATTCACCTTTGCAGGTGTTCTTACTCAAAAATTCTATAAATAAATTAGACGAATGTTTTTTTGCGACTTTCTGTTAATTACTTTTATGTCTTGTTTATTTTCAGTTTATTAATTCACCAAGATGGATTTTTATTATGCCTGCGTTCCGTGTTTTTGTGAAAGTTGAACATTACAGTTAACAGTGATATTCAACTTTTAACCCTCGGCAAGATAAATCAATAATTTTCCTCCCCAGAATCTTGCATATACAGTGGGGGGGGTAAACAAATATTCGTTCACATCCAAATTTTAATTTACTGTTTCCAACTAATGAATAAACATACGTTTTATATAATTAACTCTACACAGATGCATTATAACTAAATATGCATAGAAAACAGAAAAAAATTGATTTAATAGAAATAAATCCCATTTATCCATTTTAATGGGTGAAAAAAGTATTCTTACAATACAAAAAAGAATACTTTATAGAATAACCATGATTCACTTCTACAGCAACCAACCTCTTGTAGTTCTCAATTAATGATTTGCAAATTTTAGTTGCTATTTTGTTCCATTCTTCGTCGCATATCTGATATGTTTGTTGGAGCTCTCGATTGGATTTGACTTTTCAAATAACGCCATAGATTCTCGATTGGGTTTAAACCTGGGGACTGACTTGGCTATTTCATAATATTTACATTATTTTTAGCAAGCCATTTTTTTTTAATTTGTAGATTTTGCAATGTGCTTAGGGATCACTATCTTGTTAGAATAAATAGTCAGGAGGAAATTCAATATTTTCAGTAGAAATCGTTGAATTTGCTTCCAAAATATTTAGATATGCTGCAACATTCATTCTACCATCTATTACTGATATGTTGCCAGTATCTTTTGCAGAAAAACCTCCCTAAGCCATGATGCTACCACCACCAAATTTCACTGCTGGAATTGTGTTATTTTTTTTTTAAGGCAACGCCATCATTCCTCCATACATGATTTCTAGAATTACGCCCCAAACAACTCAATTTTGGTTTCCTCTGTCGATAATACTCTTTCCTAGAACGATTTTTCCTTATCCTTATGTCCCCGAACGAATTTCAATCTGGCTTCTCTGTGTCTTTTCAATAGCAGTGGAGTTTTCCGAGAGGAGCGTGACTTTAGATTGTTCCTATGAATTTCATTGCTTATTGTCCCGTTTAGTGACACAGGTTCCTGATGAAAGCAAATTATCCTGCAACTCTTGACAAGTAACCATTGGATTTTGTTTAATTTGACGCATTAATTTCCTCGAAGAAATCTTCCGTAGAGCACCTGTTCTTTGGTTTTCAACAGTTTTGAGTTTTTTTTATATCTTGCAATAAATGAACTAATGGTAGTAAATTGAATATTTAGGTTTTCTGAGATTTTCCTGTAACCTTTACCTTCTTTCCAGAGCTTAACATCAGTTCTTTTTTGCGATTTTGTCAATTCTTTACTTCTTGACATGATGATAACCTTCTTGCACGACTATCATTTATAGAATGTTCTGTTTGTATTTTTTAGGCTAAAAACAACTACTGATAACATTACTGGAACATTCTAGAATATTCCGCTCGAATAATCTAGAGTATTAGAGTAATTTAAAGTTTTAAAATCTGAAATTTGCATTGTGCGAATATTTTTTCGCCCATTAAAATGGATAAATAGGATTTATTTCTATTAGATCAAATTTTTTTCTGTTTTCTATACGTGGTTGGTGCAGTGGATAACGGCTCGGAATTGGAAAACGGAGAGCCGACTAGGAAGAAAGATATTCATTCACGTATTCTCCAAACATTTCTTACAGCCTATAAAAAAATTCCAGTTTGAAATAACCTGTAAACGGATGATAAACCGTAAAAAAACTATCAATCTTAGAGCCAAAGACAGCGCGATATCTGCATACCTATTTCTCGGAGAGGAAAATGACAAAAAATGTTGATAACAATACATCGCTGCATTGGGCGCTGAAAGGTTCCGGGAGTATAATACTTTTTATTTATTTCTTTTTCATCATGCTGAGGTTCTTTGTTGGGCGTAAGACATCCCTGGGTTAACGGGAAAGAATAGGCCATTACCTTACCGCTCTGGCCCAAGGCTAAGTAAATGTAACGAGCCTAACTTGGAATTCGAACTCGCCACTTTCTCAGACTGAGCCGTTATTCATTACGAACGATGATTACATCTCTGTAAGTATATATATATATATATATATATATATATATATATATATATAATTGGATTATATCGTCTAACAGTAAAAATAAGTTTATTGGCAGTTTAAATAGTATGGTGTATATTGCATAATTACACACTCTTTTGGCAAATTTACATTATTCGGACTATTGTCCTCATCTTTGTTGCCATATTCACAACGTTTCGGCCGTTATACGTCCGGCCTTCCTCGGGTGATTGGAATTCCGACCCGAACTCTTCATTTCGTCCACTGCGGTAGATAGTTCTAGTTCCACGTGCCATGCCTCTTCTGGATATCTCGGTATCTGTTATCGCCCTTCCAATCAACTCTCCAAGTTTTTGTTCACCTCTGCTGTAGCCAGGCATAGAACTCACAACTCTTTGAGTCAAGTCACTGGAGTCAACCAACGGTCTTTGAGGTTCGAAATTCCAATCACCTAAAGAAGGTCGGAACATACAACGGCTGAAATGTTGTGAATATGGCAACGAGGACAGGGACAACAGTCCGAATAATGTAAATAGTGTACGTTTCCTTTTTGTTTTCATTTTCTCAGCATCCTTCTGTAGAACCTTGGATTTAATCAAATCTGTTTGAATACCGGGTGGCCGCCTGAATATATCATGGTATAATTATTCACTAAGCGTATCTTAAATGTGACACAAGGCCGCAAGTATGGAGCACTAAAGTGAGGTTCAAACTCTCTACTCAGTTGTAATTGTTTTCGCGGGACAGTTTTGCGAACCATTGGACGTGTGACCGAGTGGTTAAAACGTTCTCTCCCCAACCATAAGACCTGGGTTCGAATCTAACCGTCGTTTATTTGTCAGGAAAGTGGCATTTTGTTATCATCGCGATCCCAGCGTGCGGCACATTTAGAAAGTGCCTGAAAGCCATAACACTGGTCAACCTTATGAGTGAAATTGCGTAGAGGGAACAATATATGGCTCAGGTATAAAGACAAGCTAAAGAGTTAGCTCTCAGTTGTCAATGTGCCTCATACTAATTTCGAGCGAGTTGTTCTGGATAGAAATAATTGGAGATATTTGTGCCAGAGTGTTATCAGAAATTTCGAGATCAGTCTTATTGACCGGTTAAGGCACGGAAGACTACGAAGAAAAGCGTCAGGAAATATTTATATTACTCTGTCCCGAGTTTCTCGCCGCCGTGGCACAATATGTGGACTTGTATGCAGGTCACTAGCGGGACTGCAGTGTCACATACCACACAAGCATAAAAACTGAATGAGGTTGTCGGCTCCTCATAAGTCGAAATCGACAGGAAAGTCCATCATACACACACACACACACACACACATATATATATATATATATATATATATATATATATATATATATATATATATATATAAAAATGCGGTGCGTGGAACTCCACAGCACTGAAGAGCTGTGATACAGCGAAATAGTTTGTCTGTGAATGACAATATATATATATATACATATATATATATATATATATATATCGTGACGTCCGCATCTCGCGACGGACGCTACTTGTAAACAGTTATTTCAGAAGAAAGATTGAGGTCAATCTGAAATATCAAATATATATATAAATAAATAAATACTTTCATAAAAAAACATTATTATTTTTTAATTTGCAACTTTATATATATATATATATATATATATATATATATATATATATATATATATATATATATACAGGTCATTTTCTATAATTTAGTATTGAATTTCCGAGATAACTAATTGTCAATGGTCTTGTATTATTTAGAATTATTGCTCTCATCTTCGTTATTATAGACACATCGTTTCGACCATGTACCCTCTTGTCATCATCAGGTTTCCATTGATTGACTGATATGAGATATCTGTTGATAATTGCGATCGTTATACGTTTATTGTGATAATTACTCATATCAGTAAGGAAATACTCTTTTTTCTTCATATTTAGTCTGGTGCCATACCAATATTGTCAGGCCACTTAAAGTGTGTTATTGCTGGCACTACTTCTTACAACTTTGCTGTTCACCTGTTATTTGAAGAGTTTTACCGTCATTTGAAGAGTTGTACTGTTTCGTACATAAAGAACTTGTGTTCACCTGTCACCTGAAGTGGGCTGCCGTTACTATGACATCCAACAATACCTGCAACTGAATTAGTTGTCCATCATATTGACATAGTCTAAAGGGTAACCAGACGCCGTCCATGTCGTAAACGAGAGACAAGTCAGGGAGTTGATAAAGCTTTTTATAGTTTCAATAGCCATCTCGCTTGCGCATGCCGTGAAACTTTTTTTTTTTATCGAAACTTGAATCTGTACATTGGCTGTAATTCAATGCCCACCCCTGATTTGGGCCTACGTTATATATATATATATATATATATATATATATATATATATATATATAGCGGGCGTAACAGCAAAATAGTCGAATTAATAGGTTAAGCTTTGAACCGCTGTATCTTAGAAATGATTAAAGATATCTTACTGGAATTCTCCGAGGTTTTTTATAACATTATTGGATTCTATTTTGAATAATACAAATGTATAATTACTCTCCAAGCTTAACATAAAAATCGTGATGAAATCGATCATAAACGAAAATGACGTTTATCATTAATTAATCATAGCTAAGGATCGGAAGCTCATGAAGTACTGAAATTAAGTTCAAATATATATATATATATATATATATATATTATTCCAGGATCATTTTTAAACTTATTCAAGATGATCTTCGCTCTCTCTAACCTTCTAACTTTCTGTCCTAGAGTAACAAGGTGCCTCACACGTTTCACATACGATTTCATTTTCAGGTCTTTTTTCACTGCGCTTTGGACTCTCATAGTTGAAAGTCATTTCTCATGTGCCAAACGTCTTATGAATTGAGTTGGATCTTTTCTAATTAGTCTCTTTAACTCTCAGTTGAAATAATGATCCTTCTTCCTGATGTGACTTGCTGATCCAGTTTTCCTCTCTATTGTTCCCTTTTTAAAAAATTATTTCGGCTCTCGAATGTCTCTTGAATGGACTTTGAAAATGGAAGCCAAAGTATAAATGTTGGTACCATTACTGAAGGCCCGAATGAACTTTTCCTCTCACCATTGCTCAGTTGAGAAGACAGCGAAGTTGATACAGTGATTTTTACGACGAATGGTCCCAAAATGTCTAAACGTCCTATCTGATGATCTGGGGAAAAGAAACTCAATTAGTTTAGTAGTTTTATATATTAAACATTTTGTGGTATGGACAATTATGCTGTTATACGATTTTGACAATTTTGCTGCTAAACCCGGTATATATATATATATATATATATATATATATATATATATATATGTGTGTGTGTGTGTGTGTGTGTGTGTGTGTGTGTGTGTGTGTGTGTGTGTGGTTTTCATTGAATATTATACACATATTGTGTCTATTTCTTTCTTCTGGTTCTTCCAAGTTCTCTAATCAGTTTCTTGATGTTAAGATGAAATTCATCAAGGAAGGTGCCGTAATTTTTATAAACCATATATATATATATATATATATATATATATATATATATATATATATATTTCATTGAACAATTTAGCCAAATTTTGTCTGCTTATTTTCAATTGGTTCTTTTCATATTCAAGGACAAGCTTTTTGGTGTCATTATTAAAGGAAGAGAAAATTACCGTGTAGATACATATTATTTATTCCAAGTTCTTTCGACATTAGCACAATGTCATCATCAGTGTATTGTTTCTTTCAAGACAAATATTGTAGAGTTCATCATATATATATATATATACATATATATATATATATATATTTGGTTTGATAGATGTGAGTTTGTGACCCTGGGTTTCACGCTTTAGCGATCGTCAGCTCTATGTTAGATCTATCTCTGATATTGAGCGCTTTCTAATAAGTACCGCGCATATAATATATAAATAATTATACATATATATATTTATTTATATTTATATACACTTTTCATATATATATATATATATATATATATATATATATATATATATATATATATATTTTTTTATATATTAAGTACAATTTGGGGGGAAAAAATTTATGACAACCTGGAAATGGTTCTTGCGTGACCTGTTTCGTCCTTATATATCTGTGTGTGTGTGTGTGTGTGTGTGTGTGTGTGTGTGTGTGTGTGTGTGTGTGTGTGTAGTGAGAGTTGGTTGGTTGATTGGTTGATTTTTTTTTTTGCAACATATCAACACCTCTATGGGTTATTTAATGCCGAAATCTAAATATTTTGAACGCTATTGTATGCTTCAGCTACAGTTATAATGTATCGTTGGCAATTTTTTAAATCAAAAGATTTATTACTGGTATACCACAAAATATATTTTATACTTTCATAGTGTTTTGCTTTTGTTTGGGGGTTCACTATTTGCCCATACCTGGGACCCTAACAGGTGCTACCACCTCAGATCCGGATGGGCCTGGAAGCAACAGCAATTAAGAGGTGGTTCCACAACTCCTCAAAACTTCCAATCTACCGATAAGAGGCCTCGCTGCCGGATGTTGCTTATTCTCATAGCCAGAACTAATGTAGAAAGAAAGAGGGAGAGAGAAAATGTCAAAAGTATTCTGGAATTGAACAGTCCTTTATTTATTTGAATCCATCTCAGCATGCACTATTCCTTCTTGAAAGGAACGATTAACACCCCTTCGGTTGAAGATTGTTCCGGTCAGAAATATCAAAACGAGACTCAGTATCTAAAATGCTTAATTAACATAATCTTAACATCGCCATTTTAATTTTTCTGATCATTTCACTCCAAGCAAGGCAATGAAGCCACTAAGATGCGAGTGTGAGAGAATATGAGAAAAATTAATTATTAAGGATGGAGAACCCTGAAAGAACAGGAATTGAGACAAAAGATAAAGAAGATTGATATTGCATTTAAAGTTTTGAAGATCAAAGTTGACTGGAAAGAAAGAAATCGAAGAAGTGCTAGAGAAGAAAATGTTAGCATAGAACTTACGGTCTAGTGTAGCCATTTCAAGTGTAAAATCATGAGATCTTGCCGCCAAACTAGCATTGCGCTTAAATTCATAGATTCTACATACCAAAGAGGAAAGTTCATCGGAAAAATTGCCATGAAAATATTTTTAGAGAAGTGTTACATACCGTACCTATGAACACTAATGAGTATGTCCACATAAATACGTTGGACGTGGCGGGTAATATGCTGTCTAAGTAGTCCACAACTAGCAGTGGTTTACCTTCTTCACACCGCTGGTGAGTATTGTATTTTGTTAATGATATAAAGATTACCATTTCATTTCCAACCTCCGTTTTGGTAATTCCACATTCAGCAACCTTTTACTAGGTTACAAGAAGGCACAGGAAAGCTACGTTACGGTGGGAAAGGGACTGAAAGTAACTGAAGCCGAGATGCCAGAATTGGAGATACTTCTTCGTATTTTATCAAGAATCTTTGAATGCAGAGCAGAAGAACAAGACTAGATGAGACAGTAATATTTATTACATGAAGAAATGTAGACTTATAAATTTGTAAGACAGAGTCTGACGAGAATTATTGTCTAGCACGTCACAGTGAACCGACTTTCCAAGCGGTAGACTTTGCGATTGATTCAATATAATCGTTCCACTTCAGGTTAGCGGAAAACTTCAGTCCAAGAAGACGGTAAATTCTTTCTTAATAAGCTGGCTTTAAATTTTTAATTAGCTGATATTAAATGCTTACTTGTAGTAAATCTTTTCTCAGTTAACTTTCTTAATTAATTTACATTATTTTTGTTATTAACTGATGCTAAATTATTTCGTAATGATGTGATGGTAATTTTTTTTTTATTTAATGATAGAAAATTCTTAATTAACATGTATACTTTGATTTAGTAAAATTATTAAATTGATTACCTGATAGTAAATATTTTCTTGATTAACTTTTAAAATTCTAAAAATCCTTTATTAATTAAGTTATTAAATTATTTCTTAACTGGTGGTAAATACTTTCCAAATTAACTGGCGGTAAATACATACCCAATTAACATATATTTAAATTCTTTCTTACTTAACTAGCGGTAATTTCTTTCTTAAGTAAACGTTGGGGAGACATTTCCGTATTGGCTAAAGGTAAAATATTTTAAATTAATTAACCGTATTTATTCCTTCATTAATTGATGGTAAAGTCTTTTTCATTAATTGGTAGTCAGACATAGAAAATTATAAATTGCTTCGTCACACTTACTCCCTCGGAGATTTTCCACTCGGCAACCTCTTCGCGCCACACTTTACATTCTCTTTCACTCTCAGTAACACCTTTGCGTCTTTTTTTGATAATCATTTCACCCCAAGCAAGGCGATAATAGCACTAAGGCGCAAGGGGGAGGAGGAGAACAAAAAGATTTTAGTGAGAAGAAAGGACAATAAAAGAACAGGTTTCAGGAAGAAAGAAGATTGCGATTGACATTGCATTTAAATTTTTGAAGAATATAGATGGCTGAGAAGCAAGGAATCGGAAGAGAGTTCCACAGATGATAAGTGATAGAAAATAAACTATTAGAATAAGATTCACATGTATCTATTATTTTCACCCTGTACAAGGCCCACTCGAGCCTATAGCGTAATAGGTACCGCTCATGCAGATATGTGTCGAAGATAAAGATTAACCCTAGGCATGAACAGTTTAAGATTGTAATGCTCAGTGAAGTGGCATCTTTGGAAGTAGGTTCCAAAAGGCAGCGGTTCGTGGGAAGAAGCTGATGGAGTGAAACTTATATCTCGCCAGGAGGAATGAGCGTGGTTCGCTACAATGTGCGTGGAATGGCGGGTCTTAGACGTGAAAGTTAGGATTGGAAGAACTAAAGGAATGTAATTCGTCTGAATACTCACCATGAAATAGTGATAGAACAGTGCGAGGCTTGCGACGTCTCGTCTGTGAGAAACGAGTTGTAGAGTGGAAAATAATTCATCACCTACAAGGACGCGGAGACGCTTTTGGACTCTCTTGAAAGTGGAAAGTGAAGACTGGACGGCTCCGGTCCATATATGGCAGCGGTACTAAAACGATGGGCCCTAGTTGCTAATCTAGTAGTACACTTAAAGACATGTGTCCGAAGTAGGAGAACTCAGCAGAACAACGAAAATATTTATAGAAAGGACAGAGGGAAGCCACGTCACGGTTGACATGCGATGCCAGCATTGATAACATTCTGAGCGTTCTTTAGGTTTTGTCGATAATCTCGAGATATATCACAGGAGATATGACAGCATAAATCAGACGTATGATGGATTTATAAATGGACAAGATGGATTCTGGCGCGAAAATGTATCTAGAACAAGATGAACAAACTGTCTCATGAATTTATTCAATATAATTGGCCCACTTCTTCTCAGTGGGAAACGTGACCATTATTGATCTCCTTGGAATGAAATGATTAAAAAAATTACGATGACGTAAGCATTTCACTACTCTATCCCTATTTTCCATGGAATAATGTTCAGATGAGCTCTCCATTCTTTAATTCCACCAGTTTAAACCTTTAAATCAAGGACATGCCATAATACTTTCACATATTCAAAACATAAAGAAAAATTTTCACTTAGATAACTTTGCTTCTTTTTGGAATAGACTCCCATGTGGATACTTCCCTGGATGTTACAATTTTAACCAATTCAAATCAAAGGTCGATCGTTATCATCATAATATTCATTTTCTCTTACTACCACCTCCTCTATCGTTAATATCACACACCTCATTCCTCATATCCTTTTTAACAGTAACCATCTACCTTGACTGGCCGGCGAGCTTTGTATAAAAAATGCAATGCTAAACAATCACCTCCAGACTCGCCAACAAATCTTGTCTATCCTGCCGTATTTATTGAAAGGTAATTGGGACACACTAACCTATTGTTAAACCTACTCTAACATCTCTTTTTTACATCGGAGCAGTTTGTATTCCCTTTTGCAATCCTAACTACTTGCAGGTGTTTAAATTAATTCCAGCGTTCCTATGTGCGTGCATTTATTGAAGCAGATTAGCTACAGAAGGGAAAAAATATTAGACATTTAAGCAAAACGGGCATATGGCTTCTATCTCGAGGTGAAACTGTTTCCTATATCTCCATCTATACTTCTCAAAATGTGTGTGTGTATGTGTGTGTGTGATCGGATATTGTTTATGCATTTCCACAGTTTTCATACGATTTCGATGAAATTTTTATTTGTTTGATAGATAATTCTTCAGTGCCGGTTTTGAATTCAAATTGTTGGCGACAATGGCTCTCCACTACTTCCTGTCCATTATAACTCTCAGCAATGTTTTACTATTTACTATCTGTTCTTGAATATATATCTTTCATAAAAACTTTAATAAAAAATAAATAGTTTAAATTATTACAATGATATTATTAATTATTATACAGTTATACAGTTCCCTTTTCAGTCCCCCCCCATTCAAATTGTTACCCCCCACCCCACCCCCATTTGGAAATGTGTCTCAGTTGTACTCAAATGTTGTTACTAATATTGATTTTCGGGTGGGGTGATTTTAAACTTAAACTGCTCCAACTGAAAGGCAAAAATTCCCAGTAATGAAAGATTCGGTCGAAGACGGGTTATACTGCTAACAGAATTGCCAATTTAAAATTACTCCAGAACATAGAGGAATGAGCAAAATATACTGATATTAAAACTCATTTTGATTCTAAGCACATCATATAAAACATGAATTCGGAGACCTAAACGTGGTGTAATGATTAACATGCTCGACTTTATAGGGAGTTCGATCCTCACTGGATACCCCGATACTTTCGACCATGTACCATAACTAAGGTACATTTAGAAAATCACCATATATAACATCGATTTGAGCACATTGACGTTGTATATGTTTGATCCTGACTAAGTGCCCTATACATACGACCTTGTGCCACATGCAAGCTACGATTAAGAGATCAGCATATTTACCCCTTTCTTTTCTTTTTTTAATTCCCATGACCCTTCAGAAATGGCAGGATTATAGCTTTGAATAGGTGGAAATTTATAAAATCTTTTTCTTAAAAATTTATGTACATTTCCCTGAAGCTGCTTCTATAAATAGTAAAATTTGATCGATCTAAACGAATTCTGAATTGATTGACTAATTTGTTTTTTTACTGCTTATCAACCATTTTTAAGATTATTTAAAAGCCGAAACATATTTTTGAGATTGTAAAATATATATATATATATATATATATATATATATATATATATATATATATATATATATATATATATATATATATATATATATATATATATATATACACTTAGTGTATATATATACTCACACACACATACAGAAACACACACAAACACATATGCGTGCCTGTATGAATGCCTGTGCGTGCGTATACAGAGAACAGCGGGTAATGGTTAGAAGCATGTAAATTTGAATTGGAGATCCGAGTTCAAATTACGCTCGAGACAATGCACTGTCTTCAGATTACTAATGCCATCCTCCTCCACCCATGGATTAAATAGTGGACAGGTTAGACTTTTTGGAGTATAGTAAAGAAGAAACTCTGAATTCAGACCTGTTTGACGGATACGTAGTGAAAAGAGAGATGGTCGTGCTTTGCATCGAAGCATCGACTGACCATTCCTTGCAAGTGATTTTTCTACTTGCCGTTGGCTCCTGAAGAACTTGTGGAGACGTTGAGTCTGGTCTTGCAAAAACCCATTATTCACCTAAAATTTTAATCGCACAGATCACTGAGCATCGATAGCGAATATAAATACTAACTATCTATCTATTTATCGATGTCAGTTGATTTCTCTCTCTCTATATATATATATATATATCTATTTCAGTCTATTCATATCTATCTATCTATGTCTATTCAATTCTTTCTTTCTTTCTTTCTTTCTATCTATCTATCTATCTATCTATCTATCCAAGTTAATTGCTCTCCCTCTCTATATATATATCTATATAACTATCTATCTCAGTGTGTTCAAACCTATCTGTCTTTGTAATTTTAATATTAACTTCATTCTGCATTTAATCAGATAACAAAAAAATAACTTAGACGTGATCTGAAGTAAATTAACTTGCACGACATATTTCCTACTTAAGAAAGAACTCTGCAGAACATAATGAATTGTACGAAAGATATCTCCCCCTCAAAAAATATATTAATAATAATAATAATAATAATAATAATAATAATAATAATTTGTTAATACTTGGTAGCTGCAACGAACTGATAATCAGTAATATTGTCAGCGATAAATGTATCACCCGGAAGAATCAGTATTTTTTTCTTAGCAATTTCCTCAGTTGCATTAGTTTCCATATTTCTGCTCGAAAGATTCTGATCAAGGCGTTGGTAAAATTCAAATAAACAACGGATAAAATAGATAACAGTAAATAAAAATCAAAGAAAATAGAATGTTATCTATCTATCTATCTATCTATCTATCTATGAAATAGAAAAAGAGCGAAGAGAATGTGATCTATTTTCCAAACACACACTCACACACAAATGTACACACATATCTATATATCTACATATATATATATATATATATATATATATATATATATATATATATATATATATATATAGAGAGAGAGAGAGAGAGAGAGAGAGGGCAGTTAGAAAAAGGATATATATATATATATCGACATTTAATGCTGACTGTCAGTTTCAACTCACAAAACGATCAATAAAAACTGCAACAAAACTATGTATATATGTATATATATATGGGTATGATGAAAAAATACATATACGCACATATACTTGCACGTATATATATATATATATATATATATATATATATATATATATATATATATATATATATATCAGTTATATAACAGAGGTATTAAGTATATATTAGTGATTATACATAATATTTTACGTCGATAGCACAAAGTCGGGGTTTCATGCAAAATTTTGCATGAAACACCGAGTCGTTCTGTCACCGTGGGATATTAACATCAATTATATATATATATATATATATATATATATATATATATATATATATATATTTGACATCAGTTTTTAAAGATTAACAGTGTAGAAAAGGAATTATTATCATAGAGATGCCACATTTGTTCTTATTCACACACACACACACACATGCGCGCACATCCACACACACACACATATATATATATATATATATATATATATATATATATATATATATATATATATATATATATATATATATATTAGTTTGGTTAAAAATTTTTTAAGACTACAAATTTTAGTATAAAAAATATTGGCGGGATAATCTTCACAACATTTATATTCACTTACGTTAAAGAGTTTTTGGAAAGTCCCGAATGCACCTCTTCTCCCCAATTTGGGTTAAATAGTACGACTTGCATCAGAAAATCCTTATTATCTCTCTAAAAATTCTGTAAATCTAAAAATATTTTCTGTTGAAAATATCAATCTTTTGCCAGTTAAATAAAAATATTATTTGAAATATGTAAATTTATTAAATCTTTTTCTTAAAAATGTGGCACTGAATAAATTATTAAGTAAAATTATAAAAAAGTTTTCTTTATATCTTAATTTATTGTGTTTACAAATGCAATTACCGTCTATAAAAAATTTTTACAATCTCAAAAACATGTTTCGGCTTTAAATAATCTTAAAAATGGTTGATAAGCAGTAAAAAAACAAATCAGTCAATATATATATATATATATATATATTGACTGATTATATATATATATATATATATATATATATAAAATATATATAAAAGGCATG
Source organism: Acanthosepion pharaonis (assembly GCA_903632075.3). Taxonomy (NCBI): domain Eukaryota; kingdom Metazoa; phylum Mollusca; class Cephalopoda; order Sepiida; family Sepiidae; genus Acanthosepion; species Acanthosepion pharaonis. The sequence goes on along the minus strand of CAHIKZ030000779.1, from coordinate 5,556,073 downwards.
GGGGAGAAGTGGATAGGAGAGCCGAGTTCGAATCCATTACACTCACTCACGTAAAGTATTAATCCTCTTCTTCAGTACAAACTGGGTTCTATAGCCTTGGGCCTTGGATGGCAACTGGTCTAGGAGAAGGACAACTCTGAATTTAATACCTTCGGAGGGTTGTTTCGGAATCTTTTCGCACGTAGTGCACCAGGTCTCTGTATTCGGCCCTTCAAAAAGTGTGGTTGATTCTGCACAAAGCCTTCCCCCACTATAATCAAATCATATGTGCTGGTGTCTAGGCTGTCGGTTCACAGGAACTGAGCTGCTTGACGAGCATGCGTCGAACACTATGGGAGAGTAAGGTGCATTTCGGCAGCTAGAATTCTTTGAAACATGTTTGGTTGAATAATATCGAGAATTTTTCAAATTTCCGAATTAGTTGTTTTATATTACCGTTAATTTTACAAAGTTCATATTTATTTTCATTTTATACTATTTTTTCCTGAGTACTTTAGAATGTTTATACATGGGTTTTCAACTGTTTTTTTTTTTAATTCCAGCTTTGAAATTTGTGAAATTTAATAAATAATTTGATACATAGAACTTGAGCCTATATATATATATATATATATATATATATATATATATATATATATATATATATATATATATATGGTGTGTCAGAAATACATTTATAAAATTTGGGGCGGGTTCGTCACAACAAAACAAGGACAAAAGTCCACATAAACATATGTCCGTAAATTCGTCATTTTTTAGTTATTAAGTTTACGACAGTTTATAAGACAGTTTGCGGTAGATAGCGCTGTGTAGCCATAAAGATTAGGTTACATTTGTCATTCGTGTATATTTGTGGCTAGTCTGTCTTCAACATGTGTAGTAGGGACTGAATTTTGACAAAAATAAGGCGCTACCTTCATACTGCGAGATAAGTGAATACCTGCTATATATATATATATATATATATATATATATATATATATATGTGTGTGTGTGTGTGTGTGTGTGTGTGTGGACCTTGAATAAGTTCTCGCTAATGTTTCCTGAAAAGTAATGTTTTATTTAGAAAATTAGTAAGAAACATGTCACAGAAAGTATTGTCCATCGCTAGCCATTATTTTCCCATCTTTTTGGCAGCATTTGAATTCCACGTCAGAAAAACGAAACGTCTTTTGAGGCTAAACACAAGTCGACCCATTTTTTTTTTTTTTTTTTTTTTTGGCATCTTCATAATAATGAAAGTGCTGCTCAGTGGAGAAAGTGCGATCTCCCGTAATGGGTTCGGTCGATTTGAGCAGCTCATAATACACTACACCTAGCTGATCCCACCAAATACAGAGCAGAAGCTTCGAACCATGGATATTCGGCCTTGCCGCTTATGTTGCATGGCCGGGTTTACTCCACTATCTTCTACGCTTAGGGTTATCGTGGTGTATCCACTTTTCATCACCGGCCACGATATGATACAAAGAAAATCTTTCCTTTTCTGTCGATGAAGCAGCTGTTCTCACAATGCAAGACGCCGTTCGACGTCTCTCAGCTTCAACTCGTACGGCACCCAATGTCCTTGCTTTTGAATTATTTCTAATGCTTTCAAATGTTTCGAAATGGAACGTTTAATGATTCTATAAGTTCAGCTCACACCTTACATGAGTCTTTATGAATTAATGCCTCCAATTTTTCATCTTCAAACTTTTTCGTTGCGCCAGTTCGTTCTTTGTCTTCAACATCAAAATCATTATTTTTGAAGCGTCTAAACCAATCTCTGCATGTTATTTCCGACAGAGCATGGTCGCCATAAGTCTCAACAAAAATTCTGTGTGATTTAGCTGCAGATTTCTTTTGATTAAACTCATGCAGTAAAATTCCCTGCAAATACACTTTCTTCGGCACGAAATCCAACATGTTTAACGCTATGAAAAACAAAGTTATTTACACTTTGGCGAAATGACATACACTGAATTTCAAGCTTGCTTATAGATGCATTACCATTTGAAACTACACGCACACACTTCTAAGAACGCCATCTGTTGGAAAACAGCGGTAACTTATTAAAGGTCCTGATATATATATATATATATATATATATACCAAGTATATGATTAGTGTATACGGAATGAATTCCAATAACCAACAATTACTATTCTTAAAAGTGCTCAACACTGGGGATTAAAATGTATACATATTGTCGAAGGACCGGAAGGAATTAGCGTCTATTCTAACGTAATTTCAATGAAGAAATAAATTGAATAACATATGTATTTTTTCTTTTCTCCTCAGTAATTTTATAATTTTAAAGTTAAAATCCAAATTTAATCTCTATTAGAGATTAAATTTGGATTTTAAAATTGGTAAATTTTAATTTTAATATCAAATTTTATCATATAATTTTATAATTATTGGTTAGAATAAATTCTTTTTTAATATTACCCGCAATTTTAAAGATCTGAAGAGCTATTATAACATGACTCCGTTGTCAAGCTTTTTGAATTTTCCTATACTTGTATTTTGATTGGTCATTCTAGCGTTTGTAACAACGTTTTCCCCTTGCGAAGGATCGTTAATTAATTTGAAACTTTTAAAACCATTTGTTTTACATTCAACATCATCACTTGATAAGACACCTGTTGAAACAAAATGGCTATTTTTGTAGTGATTTTATAACATATTTATGTTATAATTTTTAAATAAATAATTATATATATATATATATATATATATATATATATATATATATATATATATCCGCCTGATGATTGTGCTACATGAAACTTTGAGTAGTGGATTTTGATTACTATTGTAATATTACTTTATTAATAATATTATCATATATATATATATATATGTGTGTGTGTGTGTGTGTGTGTGTGATTGGAAAGTAACCCCCATTTTAAAATACTTATAATTTATTTATTAACTATAATTTTCACAAGAAATGTATATGAAAGGAAACCGTTTAGCAAGAGGTTTTATTTGAAATTCGATATCGGCACCACATTTTGCTACCAGCTTCTCGACCCGCCAAGGAATAGTTTTAACTGATTTCACACTTGTAGTATGGAAGACATAACTTCTTGTATTCGCCCTCCATGTTCTTCCAATATCTTGTTTTGGTAAAGTAGACTTGCTCCTTTAACAAACCCCAAAGAAAAAAGTCACATGGTGTTAGGTAAAAACACCTGACTGGCCACACATGCATAAAATCGGGAGTTATTTTTCATTTTTTATTAAGTTTTTCCGTTTTGTAGGGTAATTAATTTTCTTTTATGATGGCACTTATCCGCAGAGATCAAAGTACATTTTCCTCCGGCGAAACGCGTCTTTGATAAAAAATTTCCACTTTGTGTCATCTTCATTTTTGTTTTGGATACTATTATATATTCTACAAGCACATATACACACACATATATATTGCAGTAACGATGTTAATTTTTTTTCCATTGAAAATCCTTGGAAATTTCGTTTCTGCCTTTATCGAATGACTTTATGTAATATAAAATATAGAACCAGCACTACTCTCTCTAAATATTTTTAGCAATTAAAGAATAATGGTAGTTTCCTTTTTATCAAATGGGATATTATAGTTAAAGCCACATCTTATAAGGCGAAAGGAAATAGATGTAACTTTTATCTTGTTGAAAATTGGTTATGTTAAAACACTTAAATGACCCGAGCTTATTAAACAAGAGATATGAATTGATGGTTAAATATAGACATAAAAATATATATCTACTTGATTACGTTGATCCAGATACGCCTTATAACGGGAAAAGAAATAGATGTAACTTATGTCTTATTGAAAAATTGTTTATCTTAAAACACTTATTAAACAAGAGACATGAATTGATGGTTAAATGCAGACACAAAAATATCTGCATAAATACGTTGTTCCAGCTTAATTTTAAATATAAATTACAGCTTAGTTTTAATGTAAATTATTGGTTGTTTTTGTTTTGTTTGTTTTTTTTAATAAGAACAAGTAATCCTCCTTTAATTAAAAATTAATAATCACAAGTCAAAAATAAAAGAAATTTTAATTTCTTTTTAAATGCCAAATACAATTTTTAAAATTAAAAAACTGTAATCCCAGTATAATGTATAAATGGGCCAACATTGCAATAACCAGATATATTCTTTAAAATTCAAATTATGTAACGGTCAGTTCATACTCAGCACCTGAAGAATGCGTTATGCATGAAACTCCGAGTCGTTCTAGCGGTGAGGAATGATATTTATATTTATTAATACACACACACACACATACACAAACACACGTGCATATATATGGACCAAATACATTGAGTAAATTGCATCGTCCACCGCGAGGAAAGTTGGCTCTCTGTGCCGCGCCAGGAAATTTTTCTCCCCGGAATCGATACTTCAAATATACAAATCAACCATTCGCCCTTGCATGGAGTATTGCTGCCATATATGGTCTGGGGCACCTTCTGTTTACCTCGAAGTTCTTGACAAGATCCAGAGACGGATATGTAATATAATTGGCCCTGATCTGGCATCTCGTCTACAGTCACTCTCTCACAGACGCACCGTCGCCTCTCTGTCTTTTCTACAAATACTTTCATGGTAATTGCTCCGATGAGCTGCTTTCACTGGTTCCCAGACTCCATGAATTCAAGTGCCCTACGAGGCTGGCATCCCGCTCTCACCCTTACACTGTAGAAACTTTTAAATGTAGCCGTCTCTTCTACTCCAATAGCTTCATACCTCGCACCTCTCGCCTGTGGAACACCCTTCCCAATTACTGTTTCCCTGGGAGCTATAATCTCCAACTATTCAAATGTAATGTCAATCGACATCTCCAGTTACCTTGATCTACCCACTATCCCTCTCCTCGTCCTTTCTTCTATCATTCCTATCTGCTCTCGCTCCAAATCTTCTGCAAAAAATAAATATATACATATATATATTGTGTGTGTATTTAGGCAGCATTTTTTCATTCATACATGTTTCATTAAATAATAGAAACAAGTGTTGTCTATTTATTTTATGTAAATTCTTTTGATAACATCTGACAAGCTTCATAACATTATCAATGTATGAATGAAAAAAATGCTGCCTAAATACACACAATTTAAATTACATGATCCAGAAGCCCACAATACTATCAATACTTGGAATTATAAATGTAACCTTGTGAAAAGGCAAATTGAAATAGCCAAGGAAAAATTGCTTAATTGTACAGTAATTGTCATCTTTGATAATGGCTTATGTAAGCCGAAAGCTTAGATTGGATTAAAAATATGTATCATTATTGTGATTTTCTTTCTCCGTTTAATGATAATGTTATTAAGCTATCAGACGTTATGAAAAGAATTTACATAACATAAATAGAAAACACTTGTCTATATTATACTATGTATGAATATGTATTATACTATATATATATATATATATATATATATATATGTACGAGAGTTGGTTGAATAGTTGACTATGAAGGAGTGATGCTAGAACTGAAATTTTGCATGCCTTAATTTCAACTGTTCCTACTAATCGTTTATTTCCAGGTAAACTGACAACTGACTGTCCAGAGATTTCAAGAGTAACTAGGAGCGATTTCTCTTGTAAATTGACAAAATCTGACATCGTGGTGTTAGCAGGTACATGCAGAAAAATGTCCGTTCTTGCTGACATGGTTGCTACATTATGGGATGACGTTCCAGCTTTATCAACAATACAAAAGTTGGCAGCTGAATTTAGAAAGATAAAGGAGGGTCCTGAAGATGACCCAAGATCTGGACCTCCTGCAACGGCCACCATCGAGGAAAACATTGATCGTGTTCACCACATTAGGGGATCAATGACAGGTGGTTGACTATAAATCAAATAGCAAATGCTATTAGCATATCTAGTGAGAGAGTTGAGAATATTCTGCACATTGAACTTGACATGATAAAAGTTTCCTTTCGATGGGTAACACGTCTTCCGTAACCTGATCGAAAGTGCCGATCAGATCACGGGAAAATCTGATATTGTTAAAGGCACCTGGTTTTCTTGCACGTTTCCTAACCTAGAATGAGTGTTGGCTTTATAACTTTGAGCAAGAAACAAAGAGATGGCCCATGCAGTGAAAACACCCATTCCTCACCGGCTCCAAAGAAGGACAAGAGTGTTTCATCTGTAGGGAAGGATATGGCCCCAGTTTTTTTTTTTGTTTTTGTTTTTTTATGCAAAAGGTATTTGTTTCTTGACTATCTTCAGAAGTCCACTCCATTAATGGAGAATACTATACCAACTTGCTGAGTTACGAAATCTATCAAGACCAACCTCGAAGGAAAACTGAAAAAAGGAGTTTTGTTTTTGTTTTGTCAATATTATTTTTTTATATTAAGCATAATTAAACTCCACACAGTTTTTCTTTTTCTTTTTGCATAAATACAACTGCCAACAAATAAGATTTGTCCTTTAAACGGCCAATACCTGACTGATAATACTGTATACCGAGCTAGCATACATCCGGTAACGATGTCAAATTTTATAGTTACTCCACAAAAAATCCTTGGAAATTTCTTTTCAACCATCGTCGAATAACTTTAGGCAATATAAAATACACAAAGAGCACTGCTCTCTCAAAACATTTCTGGCAATTAAAGGAAAAGGAGATAGATGTTATTTGTGTCTTGCTGAAAAATTAGCTATGTTAAAACACATAAATAACCTTAGCTAATTAAACAAGGGAAATTACTTGATGGTTACATGTAAACATAAAAACAAGTATCTGCTGAAATACATGAATCCAGATTAATTTTTAATGTAAATTATGGTTTGTTTTTATGTTTTAAGAACCGGTAATCTCCCTATTCTTAATATAAAAAATATAATAAAAAAATAATAATACAAAAAATATTTGATTTTGGCCAACTGTATCAAACAAAAAATCAAGAAAGGAAAATGATTGAATCCGTAAACACGACAATAAAAACAAAATTTCTACACTTGAAAGTACTTGACATAATATTCAGTTGATAATATGCATAAAATAGCGTTTTCTGAATTCTTTTAGTTGCTAAGGACATTTTGTTTGTTGTTAATAGTTACTTGGTTTTCAATAAATTCATTTCGTTTTTGCCTTGAAAAATCCACACTGGACGAAACGCATCGGCTAATAATACAGTTTTCCTATTGTCTTTTACCTTTATACACACACACACCTATATATATATATATTTATATATATATATAGTGATCGTTAAAAAATTGTTCCCATAGTTCAAGTAAAATGTAGTTTTAGTGCGTATAATTAAATGATAAACGCTAAAAATATTAATGTCCACTAGAAATAACATTTAAGTAATAAAAATCTGTCGGATTAATAAATAAAATATCCATTCCTTTCTTTAGAAATTGCTTTCTTTACACTAAGATACGAGACTGAACAAATATGTTTCGAGAGTTGGAGCACTGTGTTTAAAGGTACTATTCAGTCCATAGTTGTTCATCTCCGCACTCCGTAGCCGAAAGGTCCAAAGTACGTCAAATGTAATGGGATCACGGGTTCGAATCCTGCCGGATAGTGAATCTTTTTTTTAAAAAAAGAAACTAAGATTTCTCGAATACGAAAATAACGGTCGACGAAAATAAATAAATATATACTGTTTAGTAAATAAACGGACCGTCTACTAAAATATGAATAGCCACTAAAAATAACGTTTGAGTAATAAAAATCTGATTAATAAATAAATAATATATTTCTTTCTTCAGAAATATATTTATATACAAACAGTAGTGCCAGGCGTTGCCCGGGGATGTAACAGTAAGAGATAGATCAAGTATCGACCATCATAAAGACTGAAAAATAAAATTGACATAAGATTATTGTTTAAGGTTGACGGACACGCATGTCTTAATTATTTTATTTTTTTTTTACGAATTGGTCAAACCCAAACTCAAACAAAAACATTGTTTTTAATCGTTATGAGTCTACCGATTGAATAGAATTTTATTATAGACAATTGTCTTGTAAATGGAATTTTTAAAGCATTCTAAATGTAAAAATAAAGAAAAAAGTGTGCAAGACAATAAGAAACACTACCTGCCAAAAAAAGTGAAGTTTTGTTGAAATCGGTTGAAAAATGTAGGAAATCCGATCCCATATATAAACAAACACACATACACACAAACAACCTGGGTTTTATAATAAGTATAACTCGATATGAGTTGTCCCCCTTTCATTCTCGAAATAGCGATGCCTCTTAATCGTGTTTTCAAATTGATTTCGTGCAAAACAATTGCGTTTTTTCCATTTTTGGCGCTGTCAGAACCACCGCAAGGTAATTTTACGTAGTCCTGTGAGGTTTTGTTGAAATCGGTTGAAAAATGTAGGAAATCCGATCCAATATATAAACGAACACACACACACACACACACACACACACACACACACACACACACAACCTGGGTTTTATAATAACTATGATATATATATATATATATATATATATATATATATTAGTTTAATGCAAAATAATATCGTTTTTTGACGTTAAATTGAACGTCAAAAAACGACATTATTTTTGCACCAACCTAATATATATATATATATATATATATATATATATATATATATATATACACAGAGAGAGAGAGAGAAAAAGTGAGAGAAACATACAGACTGACAGACAGGCAGGCAGAAGGTGTCCGTGAATTAACTGTACAACTTACACGGTTTATTGCATCCATTAGAGTTAACATCTATTAATACAATTATTTTTATGTTAGAAATATTATTAAAGCTTTAATTCATATATAGCTTTGTTAGGGACAAAAGAGAAGTGGGAAACACAGAACTAGACCTGAAGGGATGAAAACTAGAATGTCAGCTCCCTTTGTTGTGATCAAGAAAGCAAGCGGTAAAGTTCGTATATGTACAGATTTCCCCACAGGTTTAAATGACTCCTTAGATGCACATCACTACTCGTTAACCTCAAGAGAAGACATGTTCACTAAATGGGGGGAACTTGCTTTGCAAAGATTGATTTATCTGATGCTTTTTTACAAATAGAATTTGATGCGAATTCAAAGGAATTTCTAACGATCAACAACCATAAGGATTTATTCCAATACAATGAACTTACTTTTGGCGATAATCAGCATCTGCTTTGATCCAACAGGTGATAGATGCTATACAGACTGGTTTAACTGGAACTGTTTGCATTTATTGATGATATCATTATTCCAAGTGAAATTAAGGATTAACTTTTGAACTGTTTATTGTTTTATTTTGTACGGTTTCAGCAATATGGTTTTCACGTCCGAGCAGAGAAATGTCATTTTTTTTTATAAAGTGGCCTCAGACAAGCCTGAACAAAGATTTTCAACCTTTTTACCATCGGTAATTATCATTGTCCGTAGTAGATAGGTTGTTTCTTTTGGGGGAACGTGTGATTGTTCCACTGAGTTAAAAAAAAATTGGATCCTAATACAATTTAATTTTGGTAAAGCCCGTAGCTATGTCTATTGGCCAAACAATCAGTTAGAAGACCTAGCTCATAACTGTACAAAATATTAGGTTGGTGCAAAAATAATGACGTAATGATGTCGTTTTTTGACGTTAAAAAATACCTCCAAAAACGACATTATTACGTCATTATTTTTGCACCAACCTAATATCATTTAGCAGCAAAATCATCGAGAAAATTGAAACTCTTTTCTTGGCCTGACCCTGATTTCCCTTGGTCACGTCTTCATATTGAATTTGCAGTACCTATCTGATGCAAAATGTTTTGCTACGACTGGATGCCTACAGTAAATGGTCAAAACTTTTTTTTTCCTTTGAGTCGCATCACCTTTGAGGAAACCATTCTAAAATTACAGCACATCTTCATCAGGTTCTAAGTCTTTAGTCTCTGACAATGGCTCTGCTTTCACTTCAGTGAAATTTTCAGATTTCTGCTAGCAGAACGGTATCAAACACATATGCATACTAAATCGAATGAACTAATCGAATGAACAAGTTGAGCGATTTATGGATACCTTTAAGAGAGCACTCCAAAAGTTAAAAGGAGAGGGTACGGTAACTGAAATATTGGAGACATTCCTAACAAGTTACAGAGTCACACCAAATACAAACATCCCAAACGATAGCTCACATGCCGAGGCTCTGTTGAACCGCGAAATTCGGTTATATGTAAACTTCATAGGTCCAATTGCACAAAATTCTCGCAACAGGTTTTACTACGGAAGTGGCACTAAGAAATGGATACAAGGTTAGATCTTGCGCTAAACTGGAAACGTGACTTCCGATGTTGCAACGTTCACACAAAACAGTAGAAGTGTGGAACATAGACTTACACCTCAAGGGATAAAAACTAGAAAGTCAGACATTCCACCCAGCGGCTACAAGTAATCACCCAACACAAAACTTACCATCACACTAAAAAGGGGAGTTCTTAAGGACAAAAGGGAAATAACTTTCTACGGGGAAAAAGAGTGTATTTGTCTGTCTGAAGAAGGGAGCCGAATGTAACATGGCGACCAAATGAATCTATTATTGTTTCTAGACGAGTCTCCGTTTTATCTCTGTTAATCCTTCTTTTCCTTGTACCATTATGGAATCCTCCATACTTGCCTGTCACTCCCTACGGGGAGATGCACTCTTCCCCAGATTAACCTTTAACCAATCATCACTTCACTTTTCCAAAGTCAACTTTCCATTGATTAAAATGACACAAAAATGCAGCAAGTTGAGACAAATCCTTTTTCCCGTAGCTGTCTGGAGCCTATTTGAAAACCTAAAAATCTATAAAAAAAAAAAAAAAAAAAAAAAAGTATCGCTCTATTTAATTCAAGTCAGTAAGTAACTGAGTTTCGAGAGATGCCAGCAGACTCCACACGTGCCAACACACTGACTCAATAACACTACCAGCTTCTCATCAACTCAACACAACTCGCACTACTATTGCCGTGTGAAGAAACTTAACTTACAATTTACTAAAAAAGTGACATTATTACTACGAAATAGTAAATGTACATTTAATCAACTTTAGCATATCAGTCAAAGGCACACAACTCTTCGTAATTTGAATCAATTCTTACAATTGTTACACACCACTATTTAAACTCACACAATTGACATTTGACCTTGCAGAAATCAAACTGTTTTAATTTCACAAACAAACTTAAACCATCAACATTCATTCACCAAATCTCTGCATGGACACTCTTTGCAATCTTATCTCACTTGCCACATTTAACAAGCAACCTATACTCACTTTGTGTATGTCAAATATATATATAAATTCATGTTATTATTGAAATCTATATCTACGTTGTTTTTTCCTTGATTTCTTCAAGTTGTATTGTCTTCATATGTTCGTTTAATTTATTTGTTGTGGATAAATGCATAATGTACACGCACATTTTAGGCCTTCACACAATTTCACCTCCTGACACATCTTACTTAGCATAAATTCTGCAACACCATGTTACATAGTAAAAATAAGTCATTAGAACAGGCGATACAAGTTTGTTCTTTTTTAATTTACTTTTGTTTGTCTTTTCAGGTAAATGATAAAAGTGCTTAATGATCCCTGAATTTTAATTAAAATGCCAACACTGCAAGAGAAAGAATAGTGTGTATTTTATTTTTATCATAGACACTAAATCAGGCACACAGATCCAACGAAACTACAGTAACAAGTTAGAAAATCTATCAAGATGTATTAATATTCATCTCTTGTACATATATAGAAACCGAAAGTAACTTTCAGAAAACAGAAATTAATTATCGGCTAGATGCGTTATATGCAACTAATGGAGCATTCGTAGGCGTGTTCTAATTTACTTAAATCAAACATTATTTGTTTACCTATATCTCTATCTATAAAAGGCAGGATGTGTGTGTGTGTCTCTGTGTGTGTGTGTGTGTGTAACGAATGCACGGCCGCAATTTTCGACAGATTTGCACCAAAATTTACATGCACATGCTCCAAGTAAGCTGGAAGGCCAAGACCGACTTTGCATTTCCCAACTCCTATCGATAGTGGAAATAATCGATTTTTTTCATGCTTCTACGGCAGTTTTCATGTAGTTTGCGGCCATTTTGTAGAGGCCAGAGAGATAGCCTATAGGTTGCTGCCACGAATAGGAAGGAAGATTCTATTGGCCAGCGTGAGAGCCAACAGCTGACTGACACGAATGTTAACTAGCATGCTAGCATGCAAAAAAAAAATAGATAGCTGCATTCGTCACAAGTGGGAAAAATTTAAATCTGCATGGCACTTTACTCCAATTGGCTCATTCGCTTGCTTAAACTCAACGTTGATTCTGATTCCGCAGAACTGGGTTGGGTGTGAAAAAGTATTTGTTGTTAACATTCTTTTTTCATTCGGTTTTTCCAGTTACGAGTATTTTTTTAAAGCTGGTAGTTTTGTGTTCATTTTGTTTAGTTCTTTTTTTGTAACAGATTTAATGTTTAGTATAGAGCTTAGAAAAATTCCCAGTGTAAGATAAGCAAGAAGTAAGGCATGTGGCAACATCAGCACGGCAAAGGGCACTCCTTTAAAGGCAAGGAAGGGCAAAAATATTTTATGTCAAGTGATAGATGGATTTTTGAATCAAGCACGGGCAACGCCGGGCCATGCTGCTAGTTTTTCAATAAATCCTGACGAGTTATCATGGAAGATAGGAAGATGTGGAGAGCCCTAATCTACCACGTACTAAAGAGTTCGTCACTTAGAAGAAGATCTTTAGTTTGGGGATTTACTCGCAATATGCTTTGATATGTAACACAAATTTTCTAAACACATACACACACATTATTTTCTGTTTTCGTGAGCAACAGTTGCTAATGGCGTTTGTCTTTGTCTCCTATTAAACAAAATATTAAGGTGAAAGGTTAGATTTATTTTCTGATCGTTGTCATTAGTGAACAAACGGGCACAGAAACTGGAAGGAATACAAAGCGGAAAGGTAAAAAAAATATTTGTCAAAAATAGATATTCTTTTTCTTTTGCGAAATAATTGGCAACGCCTTCAGATAATTGAAGAATTTTCTTTTTACTTGAAAAAAGATTTGCGCTCGCAGAACAACGAATTTAAATACGGGCAATAGCATATTGCAAGTTCTTGGATGAATTCAGAAATTAAATTTTTGAAACTTTATTCTGTTGATTGCTTGCTTAGCAATTAATAGAATACAATTTCCATCGTAGCAAAAAGGTAGGACTTTTTATTTCATCAGGGATCCGAAAAATAGTTTTTTTACTCCCGTTAAGAATTATACTATTATATGGATATCGGAGTCTAAAATATATTTGTTAGACGCCGAAAGCATTTAATAAACCATTTGTCTTAAGAAAGACGGCATATTTATAAGCATACACACACTCATATATATATATATATATATATATATATATATATATATATATATATATATATATATATATATATTATGCTATTATGCGTCGTATGTATTTATAACAGGATGTTACTTTTAATGGTGAACATCTCTGTTGTAATGACTATATAACCACACTGATGATGGCTCATGGGACCCGAAAGCTTAGATCAAAGAACAGCATAATAAAAAATATCCAAATTTTCGATGATTTTTGTATTTATTTTCTCCCGAAATTAAAGCAACTATACGAAGTTTAGAACGGCTCATGATCAAACATAATAAACATTCTGTGTCTGTTATATTTAACAGTATATGTTTGAATAATACATACACACACACACGTATATATATACATATATATATATATATATATATATATATATATTTATACACAGACACACCCACATCCACACACACACACATATATATATATATATATATATATATATATATATATATAGATAGATAGATAGATAGATAGATAGATAGATAGATAATATTAGTGGAAAATATACATACATATGCAAAATATATAAATATAAATACCCATATATGTATATTTTTAGAAAAAAAAAATTCCAAGAGGAAGAATCCAGGTAGAACTCAATGTCTAGGACAGAGTAAGGATATAATAAAAAGGCTTAAACACTAATATTCCATGGTCATAATTTATTCCATTGGAATCGTAAATACGATCCAATTCATCAGACCTACAAATTCAAAAAGAAAACAGAAAAAAAACCAACTCCGGAAATAAATGAATATATATATATATTAGTGTAGTTATTGCCTGTTGGATTTTAAATCAGCCCACTCCGAGCAGATCTCTGTGTTTTTCTGTATTAGTTCGTATATAGCATTGTGCTACTATTGCTTTGCAATAATCGGTGAATTATGTATGAGTCTGGTCGTGGGTTTATTGTCAGTAATTCTGAGATTAGCGTATTCTCAGTACATATATATGTGTATGTGTGTGTGCGCGTGCGTGTGTATGTATATATTAGGTTGAGTCAAATAATTTTCGCTTTTTATCATCTTTATTCTTTAAAAGAATAAAGTATAATTACGATTTTTTAATCATGTGTTGCAAAGAATGGTGCCACATATCAGGCAGATATTCATACCTTTTAAATAAAATTCCGCAGTATTTGATGTCAAAAAGATTCTGACGATAGTTTAGCGCATCAAAATGTTTTTCAGCGATCAAAAACGGCAATAATCGGTTGTTTCAAAGTCAGTTGAATATGGTGCGTGGGGTAGAAGAAAGCAACCTAGCCCCGGATTTAGTGTCTGAATCGCTTGATTTTGTTTCGTTCACGTCACACTAATGTAAAAGACATGAATCCATCTTTTTTCAGCGAGTGTCAACCATTATAAAGCACTTCACCGCTATAAATTGGTCACTTAGGCCTTTTTTATCGAAATCACCGAGAGAACTTACCACTATATAAGTAATAAACTTATGCGCTAGCATTTACACACGGGCATACATAGAAGAAATGGAACAGTACAAAAAAGGAGAAAGAGGAAACGAAAAAAAACAAAAGAGAAAAAGAAAGATATAGAGAAAAGGATAAAAAAAAGAGAAAGGAAACAAAACAGAAATGGGATAAAGAAAGATAAAAAGAAAACGAAAAAGAAAGAGAAAGAAAAAACAGAAAAAAGAAAAAGAAAGCTAAAGAAAAAAGGAAAAAGAAAGAAAAATGAAAGAAAATAGAAAAAAGAAAAAGAAAGATGAAGAAAAAAGGAACAAGAAAGAGAAAGAAAACAAAACATAAAAGAGAAAAGGAAAGATAAATAGAAAAAGAAAAATTAGGAGAAAGGAAACAAAACAGAAAAGAGAAAAGGCTAAAAAGGAAACTAGAAAGTTGGAAAGAAAAGAAAACAGAAAAGATGAAACGAAAGTTAAATAGAAAACCGAAAAAGGAAGAAAAAGAAAACAAAACAGAAAAACAAAAAGATGAAGAAAAAATGAAAAAAAAAGAGAAAGAAAGAAAACAGAAAAGAGTTAAAGAACGATAAATAGAAAACGAAAAAGAAAGAGAAAGAAAGAAAACAGAAAAGAGTTCAAGAAAGATAAATAGAAAACGAAAAAAAAAGAGAAAGAAAGAAAACAGAAAAGAGTTCAAGAACGATAAATAGAAAACAAAAAAGAGAGAGAAAGAAAGAAAACAGAAAAGAGTTCAAGAACGATAAATAGAAAACGAAAAAGAGAGAGAAAGAAAGAAAACAGAAAAGAGTTCAAGAACGATAAATAGAAAACGAAAAAGAAAGAGAAAGAAAGAAAACAGAAAAGAGTTCAAGAACGATAAATAGAAAACGAAAAAGAGAGAGAAAGAAAGAAAACAAAAAAGAGTTCAAGAACGATAAATAGAAAACGAAAAAGAAAGAGAAAGAAAGAAAACAGAAAAGAGTTCAAGAACGATAAATAGAAAACGAAAAAGAAAGAGAAAGAAAACAAAACAGAAAAAAGTTCAAGAACGATAAATATAAAACGAAAAAGAAAGAGACAGAAAGAAAACAGAAAAGAATTAAATAACGATACATAGAAAACGAAAAATAAAGAGAAAGACAGAAAACAGAAAAGAATTAAAGAACGATAAATAGAAAACGAAAAAGAAAGAGAAAGAAAGAAAACAGAAATGTGATAAAGATAAAGCGAAAACGAAAAAGAGAAAGGAGACAAAACTGAAAAGAGAAAGAAAAACAAGAAAGAAAGAGAAAACGAAAAAGAAAGAAAGAAAGAAAGAAAGTTTTGAGGAAGCATGCACTATCCTTTCGGTATAGCAATCATAATCTTAATTGAATTTTCATATTTATTTAATAAAAAATTACTGTTGCAATATTGACGTCAATGCCATAATGAAAAATTTAACAAAGTGAAGACATCATTATTACCGGATGAAAATAAGCAAAAAACCTTTTAACTCTCTTAAAATATTTCCTTAATATGATTTTCTTTTCTATTTCTTTTTTTTTTTTTTTTTTCCTAGATTAACCTATCACAACAAATTAATCACAAGCATGCTTAACTTTTAAAAACTCGTAAATATTTTCATTGGAAACCTTTAAGATTTAGACAGATATAAAAGCAGCGTTGAGATCTGAAGAAGTATTGGATTGGTCATTCCAAAAACTAAGAGGAGTATTAAAAGACAAAAAAAAATCGTTGATAACAAAGAAAAGTGTACTGAAGTGTTATATCTGTTTGGCAGTGAATACTGGACAATCACAAAGATGAGGAATAGACATGAAGCAAAAAAAGTCTGGTTCTACAGAAAGAAGTTGAGAATACCATGGACCGAACATGTGAACAACGACGAGGTTTTGGTGAGAATGGAAACAAAAATGAAACTTACACTTAACATCGGGAAGAGGCTGTTGAAATTTCTGTGGCAAGTAATGAGGACTGACGGCTTGGAAAATCTGATACTCACAAAGTAGATTGAGGGAAAGAGGGACAGAGGAAAACAGCGCGTAATATACTTGATGGGCTTGAGCAAATGGATGGTAGAACAGGGTTTCGGAGAAATAACTAAAAGACAAAAACTTATCAAGAGGTAGGAAGATGTGGAGAGCCATGATCTCCCACATCCTGAATGAACGCGGCATATAAAAGAAGACTGTGTATCATGTGAAGTAGACTACGAAGATCTCTCTGAAATAATGTTTTCAATTCCATTATTCTCAGGACGTGATTATCATTTAGGCCAATATAAGCTACAGCTTAAGACCCCTCAAGCTTTTATAAAGCAATGATTTTAATTTCCTACATGTTATAAATTCTAAATAGTTTCATAAACTGAAATGATGTCAATATGACAAACTCATATTTATTTGACTTTGCAGGAAACGAAGGAAGTGTTTTAGTTTGGGTTTAAAGTAGATAACATGCTTGATTTTAGTTCAGAATGTTTAAATCTTGGAAATCTTTATAAAGCAGTGATATTAATTTAATTATTATTTTTTTAATTTTCTAGTTAATAATTTTCTCCTTAATAGTTTCATAAATTGAAACAATATCATTATGACAAACACATTGGTATTAATATGACATTATTGTTAAAATACTGGTTATAAAAGAATCAGTTTTTTAAGATGGTCGTGTTGAAATATCTACTAATTTGATTTACAATAAAGAGTAAAACTGGTATTTCTTAAAGAATATTTCTACTGACAAAAAAGATAGCTATTCTCGTTTATTTTAAGAAATTGCAGTTAGTTTACTTCAAGCTATGTATGTACGCATAGCTGGCCACTCGTATTCGAGAATATCCATCTACTAGAGCGGCTATCAAATCCCTATTGCAGACGCTTGCTCAGGCGCATTTGTGTTTATTCAACACCCACAGAGCCTACCCGTGGTTTATTCTGCAACTATGCTGAGCAGACCTTAGTTATAGTTTCTGGGAAAGAGCGTGTTATCTAGCGGAATCAACAATTTAAACAAGGCCAGTACGCTCAAGCCCTCGGCCACGATGATTTGTGACTTTGTGCTAGCACAGCTATTGATGACCCCCATGGCTTCAATCTACCCAATTTCACTCACAAGGCTTGGGTCAATCTGTGGTATTGTTTGCCGGCACGCTGGGATCGACCCCTCCAGTCGGATAACATCTGGAAGTCTCCTTCCTGATAAATCGACAATAGCGAGATTCGAACACGTGTCTTATGGTCAGAATGCAAACGTTCTAACCACTCGGCCACGCGTTCAAGCTATGTAAATGTCGCTAAAAGATATCATGAGTAAAGTATCGTTAGGAGTTATACCGTCATATGAATATTGGTGTATAAAATATATTCGTTAAACCATGAGAGCTTTCAATAAACCATTTGCTTTAAAAAGGACGGTACTCTTATAAGCCCGCACACATACATACATACACACATACACACAAACACACACATACACACACACATATATATATATATATATATATTTCTTATAAGCATATGTATATATATGTGTGTGTGTGCATGTGTGTTTGTGTGTTTTGAACAATAAAAAATATTAAAAAATTAAAATTTTCAGAACACACTGAGTTGTATATTAATATTTTTTGTTTTATTATTTCCTCGACTAGTTTCGGCTA
Organism: Acanthosepion pharaonis; assembly: GCA_903632075.3. Lineage (NCBI taxonomy): Eukaryota > Metazoa > Mollusca > Cephalopoda > Sepiida > Sepiidae > Acanthosepion > Acanthosepion pharaonis. The sequence continues at coordinate 5,537,617 of CAHIKZ030000779.1, read as the reverse complement.
GAATGGCCATCATCAGGAGAAAAATAAATCCCTGCTTGTTAGTAGCAGTGAACTGCAGGTGTGAATGACTGTTTCTGAAGAAAGTGAACTTTATCTGTAATTTTCATTAGTTTTTTTTGTTTTTTTATCGTTAACTTTGGTCAAACCTTGTGTTGGTTAAACGACCGCTTTCAAGTTGTTTTTAAGATAGAGGAAGGGAGATTACTGACTTTAAGAATTCCCTACTTGGTCACTTTGACAGTTTTATTGGTTGCTGGGAATGAGATGTGTGTGTTAAGTGTATGTTATCTTTTATTTCTTTGGGAGTGTGTGTGATGTGTGTATGTATATATATTTGTATATATTTGTGTGAATGTGTTTATAAGTGTGAGACTTCAAAACTTTTGCAAGCATGTCTGTCTTTTTTGTGTTAGAAATGTGGGTAGTGTTTGATTTATGGAGTTATATATTAATTCTATTTGTGTTGTTGAATTTCTGGACCAAGTGTTTTGAGGCGCAAAATCCATTTGTCTTCATGTTCCTCTAATATTTTTTCAAGGTTATCTTTTCTAATTCTATTTTTTCATTTATCATGAATTAGCATGACTTTTACAATCATGTTTTTCTAGGCGTAAATGTTGTTCTACAGGTAAAATAAATACTAGTTTCGGCCAGAATAGCTATCATCAGGTGGAAAACCTTCTGCTTGTTAGTAGCAGGAGCATTAAAGCGTGAAAAAACTGTTCCTTTACAGGCATTTCATTACATTACTACAATATTCATAGTTTATTCTGTTCAGTGCCAGCTTTAATTTTTAATATAAATTGCTTTTAGCATCTGTAGTCTGAATTTGTTGCCTTCATTGTGTATGATAGTTGGGTTGAAGATTAGTCATATTTTATATTGTGAATGTAGACAGGAATGTTGCACGTGTGACCATGACATTATAACATGAAAAAGAAATTCCATGTTTTTTTTTTTTTTTCACGTTCTAATGAACGCTCAGCACATTGTCAACCGTTTTGCATTTAAAAGCATAATGAAAAAAATACGGTAATGGATAACAGCGCACAACTTTGTATAAATACTTGTACTATTGAACAACATATAGTTTTGTACCACTTGCACCTCTGAAGATGATCTTGAAAGAAGATCGAAAGTACTTGGGAAATGAAAATAAAAGAAATTTAAACAGCTATAGCACATTTCTCTCATCCTTTAACATCAATAGACGGAAGGTTATTCGTGAGTATGAACGTATATTTTAAGAACTTAGCACTCATAATGTCTGTAATTTATTCATTCATATATATATATATATATATATATATATATATATATATATATATATATATATATATAAAATAAATGTTTGACACAACAGAGTCTTTAAACTTGTAAATTGCTGTGGAGGCAGATTTATCCTCCCAAGCAAGGCTGTAGTACTACTAGGGCGCAGATTGTTACAGGGAATAAAAAAGGAATGAGAAGACTTTAGTGAGGAGAAGTGAGGAAAGGACAATAAATATACAGAACGTTGCATTTAAACTTTTGAAGATTGGAAGTGGCACGGAAACATTAAATCGGAATTGACTTCCACAGGCGGGAAGTGCGAGAAAAGAAACTGTTAAAATAGAAGAAACGGCTCAAAATTAAAACGGAGATAGCTATTTGACAATATAGTAGAATGCTTAAATTAATATAGTCGAATCACTAACAAAAAAAATGGGTTTGAGAACATTTGCTGTGAAAATATTTGTATAAAAGACAGAGAAAAAGCCACATCACGTCGGTGAGAAAGTGACTGAAGTCGATATGTCTGGTCAGGATCGATTACATCCTGTAAATCATATTACGGGTTGACCCAAGTCTTATGAATGCAATTGCGAACTATTAGGAATCAGTCTATTGTTATGCTAGCATGAATTCACCGAAGGCACAAATAATCCTGACCATGGGTTTGACCTTATTGGCTTAAAAAAATCAAGGAAAGCGATAATGCCACTAAGACGCACGACTTTACTGGGAGTGTAAGAGAATGAGAAAACTGTCAATCACGTTAGATAGTGCTCTCTCCAGGAATTGTTGCATTCCGTGACCCCGAATCGTCAGACCCCAACGCCACTTCATCGACCGAATCAAGGAAAGTTTCTTTTTTTTTTATTCGGTCCGCTCAACATAGTTGCGGTATAAATCACCGGTTGGCTTCGTGGGTGGTAAAGAAATACAAATGTGGCTGTTCAGGCCTCTGCAACAGGAAGAGTCACTTTCGGAGGTTAGCAGCCAGATATTTATTTATTTATTTATACAATTCCGAATTTTGGCATTTTCTGGGGGTGCCTATTGTTTCTTAGTAGCAATATATTATCAATGATATATTTCAAAATATAAAGGGAATTCGCAGTACAGCGTCCAGAATGGCGGGCTATTCGCCGTTACTCGTTTGCCCTCATCTGGAGACGAGACTAATCGTTGTAAAAAGTAGTTAAAGTTTAATAGCGTTACTTTTGGGGAGGGGGTGGACTGGGTAGCTTACTTCTGTCTGGGTCGGGAAAGCTTCGCAAAGAATCAGAGGGTACTGATAACTTCAAATTTGTGTATTTATGTATTTCTTTTGTATGGTTTTTAGTGTAAACGCTGGAATGACGCACTTAATAGCATCTGCGATACCCGATTTCGAAAACAAAGTTTTGATTCTTGGAATCTATTTAAAAAAAAATGTTCTGTCTGAAATAAAAAAGGAAAACCAAAAACTGCCTATCTCTCCCACCCCCCACACACATACACACACACACACCAGGTGTAACAGCAAAATTGTCCAAATCGTGTAACAGCATAATTGTCCATCTCACAAAATGTTTAACATCTAAAAAAAAAAAAAAGACGAAACTAATTGAGTTTCTTTTTTCCAGGTTTTCAGATAAGACGTTTAGCCATCTTGGCAACATTTGTCGTAAGAATCACTGAAAAACCCTTTGAGTTATTCAGCTGGAAAGGGAGCATGTTAAAATCGTTTTGTATTAGCCTCACTTTCTTCCCGAATGAGTAATGGTGAGAGGAAAAAGATCATTCAAGCCCCCAGTAATGGTACCAACATTCATACTCTGGCTTCCATCTTCAAAGTCCACCCAAAAACCACCAAGAGAACGGTGAATAAGTTTAAAAAAGAGGGAATAGTAGTGGGGAAAACTAGATCAGAAAAAAGGGATCATCATTTCAACTTAGAGCTAAAGTAATCAATTAGAAAAGATCCAGCTCAATCCATATGACGTTTGGCACGTGAGAGAGGAGTTTCAGCTATGACAGTGCAAAGAGTAGTGAAAGAAGACTTGAAAATGAAATCGTATGTGAAACCTTGTTACTCTAGGATAGAAAGTTCGAAGATTAGAGAGGGCGAGATCATCTTGAATAAGTTTGGAAATGATCCTGGAATAATATATATATATATTAACTTTATTTCAATCCTTCATGGGCTTCAGATCCTTAGCTATTATTAATTAATGATGAACATGCCATTTTTGTTTATGATCGATTTCATCACAATTCTTCTGTTAAGCTTGGAAAGTAATTATACATCCTTATTGCTCAAAGTAGAGTTCAACAGTGTTATAAAAACTCGCAGAATTTTAGTAAGATATATTTAATAATTTCTAAGATACAATGCTTGAGATCTTAATTTTGCTTTTACACGATTTGGATAAATTTGCTGTTACACCTGGTATATATATATATATATATATATATATATATATATATATATATATATATATATACAATGTTGGGGATTTAGGCAGATCATTATTGTAATTCATCGAGTCTAGAAGAATCCTCAACAGAATGCAGAAAGCACAGGACGGCTGTTTCGTCCTATTTTGGGACTCATCCGCAGTGTGCATCCACTACTGAGATTCGAACCCGGACTGTTTCAATACAACGCAAGTGTCATACCGATTGCACCAACGTGCCTCGGTGACGAAGAAGAAACTGAATCTCGGTTGTGGATGCGAACTGCTGATTTGTCCCCAAATAGAACGATACGGCCTCCATTACTTTCTGCATTCGGTTTAGGATTCTTCTAGACTCGATGAATTCCTAAATGATTCCTACAATATACATATATATATATATATATATATATATATATATATATATATATATATATATATATATATATATATTATTGCTTAAATATGTGCCTGCCAATATTAGACGAAGCAGCAGCACACGTTAGACTAAAACGCCTTGTGAGTTAGCTATCGTGCAGCATCTGATAGAGAAGCAGCATGTGCTGTCAAGTACACGGATACTGCATTTGCAATTTCAGGCGGAGCATAAGTCAGTCAAACACTTGGGATTCTTGGAGACATATAAAATCATATCGGCTGTCTCTGTGTAAACAGAAAGAGAATTTTGTCCGTTCTCTGTTTCTAGGAGCACTGTGGGTAAAACTTTTTTTTTCTATTTTATACTCACCAGGAAATTCATACCCAGATGTCCTCAAGGACACATGGCACAGTGGATAAAGGCGTTGGTTAGATCCATTGACAGACCCAAAGAGTGAGTTCAATACCCGGTTAACTTTCAGAGGGAAAATTAGCAGGAGATAACTGATAACTGACATCCATCAAACATGGCACGTGGAACTAGAACAGTCTACCCCAGTAATCGAAATAAAGGGTTCAATTCGAAATTCCAACCACCTGAAGAAGGCCGAAACGTTGTGACAGATATGGCGACAAAGATGAGGACAATAGTCCGACTAATGTAGATATTATAGATCGCCTAGTTCGTGAAGATACTCAGGACATAATGAAAAAACGGTAAAGAATTACTTAGAGTAACAAAAGTCAGTAATTTGTGGAGAGTCATTATCGTGAACGTTCTGAAAGAAGAATCGTTATCACAATTATTAGAGAATAAAAATATTTTATTTTAAAATGATATTGAAATCTTACTGATACGAAACTCCTGTTAGTGATATTTTTCGCTCTTGCGATATGAACAACACCATACCACTCCTTCTCGACGTCCATACTTAAATTTTCTCTCACCAGTCTATCACATAATTGTTTACTCAATAAAAACCACAAAAGAACGATCGAACAGAGGAGGAGGAGGAGGAGGTAAGAAGTGCAGATTATGAGGATATGTAAGAAAGTTAAGACTTAACCCTTGACTCGGGGAGAAGGAGATTTTTCAACTGATCAAATAAGTGCGCCGTTTATCTTAAAGTTTACTCTTTTGTGCCGTCTGTAATAGCCATGCCGGGGAGAATGAGATTTTTCAGCTGATCAAATAAGCGCGCCGTTTATCTTAAAGTTTACTCTTTTGTGCCGTCTGTAATAGCCATGCCGGGGAGAAGGAGATTTTTCAACTGATCAAATAAGCGCGCCGTTTATCTTAAAGTTTACTCTTTTGTGCCGTCTGGAATAGCCATGCCGGGGAGAAGGAGATTTTTCAACTGATCAAATAAGCGCGCCGTTTATCTTAAAGTTTACTCTTTTGTGCCGTCTGTAATAGCCATGCCGGGGAGAAGGAGATTTTTCAACTGATCAAATAAGCGCGCCGTTTAAAAGTTTACTCTTTTGTGCCGTTTATCTCAAATAAGCACGCCGTTTATCTTAAAGTTTATTCTTTTGTGCCGTCTGGAATAGCCGTCCGGGGAGAATGAGTTTTTCAACTGATCAAATAAGCGCGCCGTTTATCTTAAAGTATAGTCTTTTGTGCCGTCTGGAGAAGGAGATTTTCAACTGATCAAATAAGCGCGCCGTTTATCTTAAAGTTTACTCTTTTGTGCCGTCTGAATAGCCATGCCGGGGAGAATGAGATTTTCAACTGATCAAATAAGCGCGTTTATCTTAAAGTTTACTCTTTTGCCGTCTGTAATAGCCATGCCGGGGAGAATGAGATTTTTCAACTGATCAAATAAGCGCAAATAATAGCCATGCCGGGGAGAATGAGATTTTTCAACTGATCAAATAAGTTTATCTTAAAAGTATACTCTTTTGTGCCGTCTGTAATAGCCATGCCGGGGAGAAGGAGATTTTTCAACTGATCAAATAAGCGCGCCGTTTATTTTAAAGCTTATTCTTTTTTGCCGTCTGGAATAGCCATGCTGTGGCGGAGGAGACTAATCAAATTATCAAACAAGCGTGCCGTTTACTTAAAAGTTTATTCTTTTGTAATATGTGAGCTGTACTTGTGAGTAAAATTTTTGTATTTCTTTAGAGGCATGAACTACCAGGAATTCCGTCAATGAGTCTATCGGAACCTTTTCCAATAAAACCGTGGGCTCCAACTACAACTGGGAATTTTTTTTTATATTTTCACTTCAAGATCCTTATATTTTGATAGTCTTTTTTGAAGATCTTCAAAGATACATTAAAAATCTGCAGGGACTGTCATGGCAATAAGAAAGCATATTCTGTTCTTGTGGTCTTTCATCGCTATGTCTGGGCGATTAGCTTTGATTTTTCTGTCCGTGCGTATTTTAAAGTCCCATAAAATTGTTACAGGCTCTATGTCAGTAACCGTGTCTGGGTTATTATTATTATTATCATTATTTTAATTATTTTTATCGTCTTCGTCATCATTATTTTTATTATCATTACCATTATTATTATTTTCTATCGCAAATAAAATTTACGTCCATTTTCTCCAAGCAAGTGTTGAATTTTTTTTAGACACTAAAGCAAAATTCTGAAGGAGTCTTCTAATAATCGAACCATTTTTCCAGCCTACCTCATCACACGTTTATCTTCACTGCCGTTCTAACCATCTTTATCTCACGGTAAAATCAAAGCCCAAGTGCCAATTTTTACGCATGACGCCAATTTGCACGGAGATAAAAGATCGTTGGAAGCGTGCTAATGATTTCACTCGACATTACGTTAAGCCGTCTATCAAGAGTCGCAACTGAAACAAATTGCCAGTAAAATAGCCAAAAGTGAAGATTGCCATAATTTTACCCCCAAATCAAAACACCGAAAAAGACAATAAAAATTCTGACAGAAACCCATTAGTCATCAACTGGCACCGAAATTTGACGGGAATTTCGAAAATACTACGCGGCAGCTATGAACACATTGCGCAAAAATATCCGAATTTTAAAGAGATTTCTCTCAAAAGAAATAAAAACATCAGAGAAAATTTAATAAATGTAAGCGTCCACACTTAAAACGACATTGGCGTTCCAGATCTTTGTACCCCCGAAAACACTCATAGAAAGGGAAAACCCTGTTTGTTGTGCAGTAACATGAGTCAAGTTATTTTCAATAAACAAACTGTGGCAATTATACTGATTTCCATTTAATATACTTCGCCCAATGTGCCAAATATGATCCGATTTATGTAGACTGTGTAACGGAAAAATTAAATAAAAGATACAATGGCCACAGGTATGATGTGAGACACAACAATATAACATCAACGGAGCTTGCAGAACATTTTATTACCAACGACTAAAATTTCGACAAACATCTTAAGGTGTGCATTCTGAAAAAATATTCAGACTCTACCGACCTTTCGACCCCTAAAATGCATTAGAATCGTTATGTATTTAAAATACTAACTTCCGGTCCCTAGTGGATGAACAGAAAGACAGGAGAGTTCCATAAGATTTATACTAAGCTGTTTGATTAATTTCTCTTAGTAAATAATCAAGTAAGGGAAAATTCCAAGATGAACAAGGTCACATATTACGCACGTTTCAGTTGCATGCTTTTATCCTGGCGGCATTTCATTCGTTTTGATGCGTTCATTATCAGAGCAGCCGTATTTTCATTACAAGACAAGCAACTTAGGTAAATTAATATATTTTTATACTTGAATTTTGTTGAGTTTTTTTTTTAAATATAACTTGAAGACAGACATACTGTCGAAATATTGTTTAACATTGTCAAACTGTTTTTTTTTTTCCTTAAATCGCGCTCTTTTAAGTATTATTATTATTATTATTATTATTATTATTATTTCCTTAGATTTCTGTTGTATACGCATTTCCTTTCGGGTCCCAACCAGAGACCTAAGGACAGAAATAGCTTCATGAAATTTTCCACAGATCTTTTAAAAAAAAAATGAAAAAAAAACGAAAATAGCAACTAAGATTTTACACATTTACATAGATAAAGCTCTTCGTAAATTGTACTTGTAATTGTACTGTACTTTGTATTTCTTTAAAGCATGGTCTACCAAGAACCCCTTCAATGAGTCTATCCTTTTCCAATCAATCCGAAGGCTCCAACTACAATTATTATTATTATTATTATTATTATTATTATTATTATTATTTTATTTCTTATGATTTCTGTTGTATACACATGCCTTTCCGGGTCCTGTCCAGAAACTTAAAGTTATAAATGGCAACATGATATTTTCCACTGACCAATTAAAAAAAAAACATACACACGCATATTTTACATAGATAAATCCCTTAAGTAAGGTGTGGGCTGTACTCGTGACAACAATTTCTGTAAGGCATGGGTTTCCAGGAATCCCTTTAATGAGTCAACTGAAATCTTTTCCAACTAATCCGAAGGCTCCAAATACAACAGGGATTGTTGATGTTACTATGTGCCACATTTTTGAGATTTCGATTTCGTTATTATTATTATTATTATTTTTATTTTCTTTGATTTCTGGCGTTTACACATTTCTTTCCGGGTCCCATTCTTTCCACTGACAAAAAAAAAAAAATTACATAGATAAAGCCCTTCGTAAGGTGTGGGCTGTACTTGTCAGAACAATTTTCTGTATCTCCTTGAGGCATGGACTTCCAGGAATCCCTTCAATTAGTCTACTGGAATCTTTTCCAACCAGTCCTAGGGCTCCAACTACAACAGGGATTGTTGATGTTCCCATATGCCACATTTTCGAGATTTCTATTTCAAGGTCCTTGTACTTTGACAACTTTTTGAATATCTTCAAAGATACATTGCAGTCAACAGGGACTGCCATATCAATAAGGAGGCACCGTTTTTGTTTGTGGTCTTTAATAACAATATCTGGCCGGTTGGCCTTGATTGTTCTGTCAGTGTGTATTGTGTAATCCCATAGAATTGTAACAGGTCCTATCTCCGTAACCGGGTCTGGGTGGTGTTCATACCAGTTTCTTTCAGTTTTCTTCCCGTAGAAGTTACAGATTTTCCAGTGCAGATATTGACCCACTCTGTCATGTCGGGTCTTATATTCAGTGGGTGCCAACACCGTGCAACCTGATACAAGATGATCAATCGTTTCTGTATATTTATCACAGAATCTGCATTTTGGGCTGACACAATATTTTAGTATATGTGCTTGATAATTCCTAGTTAGCAAGCATTGGTCCTGCGCAGCAAGGATAAAACCTTCAGTTTCCGCTTTCAACCCTGCACTACGTAGCCACTGATGGGTACGGGTTTTGTCTACGTCAGCTTGTTTGGTACGGGCAGAGTATTGGCCATGAAGCGGTTTATCTTGCCATCGCTTCTGTAACTGGTCGGTTGCATTCGTCTTAGCTATCTTTTTTAGGTATTTTGCAGTTTCAGCCGGTGTATTGTGCTGTAGTTGCATCTCTACGCCCATTTGGAACTCCATTTTGAATTTCTTGGCTTCTTTCATTACGGAGTAGAGACGCTTACTACTTTCATGTTCCTTGACGCATACCATCATCCAGTCTTCTGTAGTTTCCAAATATCTTTGGAGGCCAATTGTTGTAGGACAGTTCTAGTTGAACTAATCCTCTGCCTCCTTCGGATCTGGGCACATACAGACGGTCGACATCAGCTTTGGGATGATGCATGCGATAGCAAGTGAGTAGCTTTCTCGTTTTGGCATCCATTCGCTTAATTTCAGCTATGGTCCAGTTAAGGACATTAAAGCTGTATTGCACCACAGGGACAGCCAATGTGTTTATGGCTGATATCCTGTTTTTTGAGTTTAGCTCAGTATTTAGTACCAGACGTACACGCCTGTAGTATTCTTTTTCTTTTTTTTCCTTCATTTGGGGGTGCTGTATGCCATCTCCTTCGCTAATTCCTAGGTACTTATAAGCTTCACCATGCTCCAGTTCCCTAATCTTTGTGACAAAATCTAAATCTATTAAGGGTGTTTCTGTAATTCTACCTTTCTTGAAAGTTACTTTTGCACATTTATCTAATCC
>CAHIKZ030000779.1:5475000-5522500 GCA_903632075.3 Acanthosepion pharaonis | reverse complement strand
ATATACCCCTGCAATTAACAATTTTAACTTTTTTTTTTTTGGACATGAGGTTCGTGAAACTTTTTTGAATAAACCCAGGCAACGTCGGTTATATATGCGTAGAATATCCATTATACAAAATTACATTTTACATTTATAATTCTCATACCCTTAGATGTTCGAGTTTTAAAATCAGAATTAATCTGTTCAGGTTTAATATTAATCAAATACATTATTTTTTTCGTGTTATAGTAACAGCTTATATCAACCTCGTCGTATTCAGAATAGCTGAAGAAAAAGCTTTAATGACAAACATTTTCCCTAGGAGATAGAAATTTTTTTTGTAAACATGGATCTCAGAGAGTCCCAAAAAAAGATCTAGTGGTTCAAAGACACGGTTTTACATTGAATCAGCTAAGAATGTTCGTTCTCGCAGCAAAATTTATTTGCAAGTTTATCCAGACGAACTATTTACCATTTTAAAAACAAAGAAATTCAAAACAAAAATAATTTTATATTTACAAGATGTTTAAAAATATTTTTTAATCCTTTAATAAAAAAGATTTCTTTTCACATTTATTTGTTTAACCAATATCATAGCTGATGTCAATTTTATAAAGAACTGAATAATTTTATTTTCTCATAGGAAAGTCAGACTTTTCTTGCATAACATTGAAAGCAGATTCAAAATTTAAAAACCGTCCATTAAAAAAAACATTTTTTTGCTATAAATTTGACAGAAAAGATAATCTCAAATTTGACCCACTCAGAGAATATCGAATGTTCGAACACACACCACAAACACACACACACACCACACACACACACGTTACTTTGAGTCCAGTACTAAATAAACAATTATTTTAGACATGGGAAATTTAGTCTTGTATTAAGACGTTACTAACATAACATTAAAAGCTGCTAACCCTAAATTTGTAGAATTCATCCATTAAAATAATATTCCTTACAGAGGTTTTATTTTTATTTTTATTTTTTTTTTACTAATAGCATTGCAAATAAATACGCGCCTTGTTCAAATTCTTAGAGTTCCCAACTTATTCTTGTTTTCACTAAGCGCAAAGAATGAACTTGAAATTCTCTTAATCTATATGAAAATTGAATTTTCTGACTACAGCCAAGAGATTTTCATCGGCACAATCAGGCATAAGACAATTTCACTGTTGACTACAAAGCAATTATTTTTCTACTTTGTTCTCTCTTTTGTCAATCCATCGATCCAATAAAAAAAAACAACACTATATTTATTTCAATTATTTGCAAATCATTTCTAGTAAGGTAACTTCCATTTCGTCAGTCGATAATTATGTCTTTATTTTCTTTCTTTCTCTTTTTTTTTTCAAAAGCATCTCTGAGTCCTTGTTGGAAAAAATTAAGTTCCAAATATCAAATCGACCTCGAACCGGTGCCGTAATGGTAGATAGGAAATTAAAATAAAATTACTATTTCCAAAAGTGACGATGACGAAAATATTTCTTGGCTCCGCCACACCTAAACAAAGGAATGGACCCGTTATTCCATTTGAGGGTAGGAAACCATCGTCATACTCCCCAGGATTGAGAACTGAAGAATGAATGAAGAAAGGCCTTGTACACATGTGACTACCAAACACCAAAGGGCAGAGAGAAGCATTTGCGTTCAACTTGAGATACAATCACTAAAACAAACAAGTTTGTAAAAAGATTTGAAAATTTTTTCCTAATAAACTGCGAAATTTCTTAAACTGAAGTTTAATATGCAACCTATAATCAATTACCTCACGTTTGTACTGAATGTATACAAAACCCATCAATAGAAGTCTGAAAGTCATTTTTCTTTGAACGATTTGATTGTTTTTACTTTTAAAACTAGAAAAGAACAGTTACATATGACCAAAAATGTCTGAGTGAATTTATGGGGCAATATGTTTGGTTCTTTTTGATTATAATTCTTTCATTCACAAATATTTTTGTATATATTCCAATAATGCTGTCCGTGAGAATAAAGCAATTTTGAAGTACCACAATGATTAAGAAAAACAAAAACAAACCGAATTTAAATGAATTGAGACCAGTTTGTACCCGTATATGATAATGAACGAACGAAAGGACACGTAAAATTATATGGGAAATTTTAAAAACCTGTGAATATTTCACTGTTTTCCTATTTGAATTTTCTGGTGAATTTAATTCTTAAATTAATGAAAATATTCGTTCATATGAAAGTTCTATGACAAAAAATATCCATAGAAATTCCTCTATCGCATCGTTATATATTTGAATCAAACAACTTTAAAAGAGACTGCATTCATCCGTAAATTTTATTTATAACTTTTATTATCATTGAAATTTTTTCCATTTAATGGGCGCGCCGTTTTTAGGTCTTCCATTCTTTCGATGCTTTTTTATGTGCGTGGAGGGGATTGATTGGTGACGGAAAAGTTTATTATTTACCCAGATATACAGGGGACGTTAAATTCCTATAGATCTTTATACAAACATCTTTTTTTTATTTTCTCTTCTTTCTTTCTGTCTCTTCAAATGTGTAATCAACCCAGTGTCATCACCACGTGAAATAAAACTTTTAAGGTCAATTCTTCTATGTTTTTTTTTTGTCTGATTTAACGGTTATTTTCAAATTTTTTGTCGTTTTAATTTCAAATTGTCTGGGAGATTCAAATTTGATCATTTAATAAAAAGATTCGCTTATATATATATATATATATATATATATATATATATATAAAAATAATTTAAAAAGAGAATTTGTATTGGTTATAAATAGAAATAAAAACTGACCCTCTAACAAATTTTACAATATCAAATGGAACAAAGACAACAAGAGAAATAATCAAGTAGAAACATTATTTTTGTTCAACAATAAATATTTTTTATAAACATTTCAAATACACTAATATATACCTGTGCAAAAGTTGATAAACACAATAGAGTTCTTTGGTGTGTCCCACTTTAATTAAAATGAATTACAGTAGTCTACGTGTGCTGAGAAGGTGTAGTTAGCTATAATTTTTTTTTTTTATCAAAATTAAACAGATGTTTTTTTTTTTGTATTAAATAGAAAAAGTATTGTTCTTGATCACTGATTGTTATAGATTTATCGCTCGTTAACCAGGGATTCTTCTTGTGGAATAGAATATTTTGAAGGGGTAAGGGTTAAAATCCTGGAAATGGTTGACAAGGTTTGTTGTCGTATTGAATATAAATGTTCGTCTCCAAGTGCTGTGTTGATTTTCAAAGAAGTTTGTTTATTCTGATGGTTCAAAATTTTAAAACAGCCCAATGACCAAGTCGCGTCAAGTTTCATTTTTATTATCATTTCTTGGTCACGTGGGAATAGCCACATTTTATGGCGTCAACTAGAGGTCAAAATTTGGGTCGGTATGGAAGCTCGGACCAGTTGAAATTAAAAGTCAAGCAATTAATATTTTTAAACCAATCAAATTGCATCAAACAAGTTGTTATTCCTTTGGTTTGGGAGCCTCTAACCTTTCGTTTAACTTGCACAAAATTTAAAATTTTAAAAAATGTAGGAATTTGATTAACGGTTTATATGATGTTTTAATTTTTTCCTTCCTATTATTTATATTGCTTTGTATATTAACTTTTAATTACATTAAATATTACATTGCGCTCTCTTCATGGATTTAATGTTTTAATATTTTTACATTAAAAAGACCTTGGAATAATTCCTACCACTTACGAATTTTGTGTATCTGCCTCCAACAATATCAGATTTTCCCGTGATCTGATCAGCACTTTCGATCAGGTTACGGAAGACGCGTTACCCATCGAAAGGAAACTTTTATCATGTCAAGTTCAATGTGCAGAATATTCTCAACTCTCTCACGGGACAGGCTAATAGCATTTGCTATTTGATTTATAGTCAACCACCTGTCATTGATCCCCTAATGTGGTGAACACGATCAATGTTTTCCTCGATGGTGGCCGTTACAGGACGTCCAGACCTTGGGTCATCTTCAGGACCCTCCTTTATCTTTCTAAATTCAGCTGCCCACTTTTGTATTGTTGATAAAGCTGGAATGTCATCCCATAATGTAGCAACCATGTCAGCAAGAACGGCCCTTTTTCTGCATGTACCTGCTAACACCACGATGTCAGATTTTATCAATTTACAAGAGAAATCGCTCCTAGTTGCTCTTGAAATCTGTGAACAGTCAGTTGTCAGTTTACCTGGAAATAAACGATTAGTAGGAACAGTTGAAATTAAGGCATACAAGATTTCAGTTGTAGCATCACTCCTTCATAGTTAGTTAACTATTCAACCAACTCTCGTATATATATATATATATATATATATATATATATATATATATATATATATATATTGTTTAAAAATATGATTCCTTCGCTATATAAGAGTTCTCATGTTTCAAAAACGAGAGCCGAAACTCTTATGTAGCGAAGGAATCATATTTTTAAACAAAAAATATTATTATAATAAAGCTCTACTTCTGTATGGAGCACTGTCTTCTTAAAAATAAAAACAAAAATACTAAGGAACTCCGGATTATGCACCCAACGTGTTTCTTTTCTATTTTCTGCATACCTGCGCACTTATATATATATATATATATATATATATATATATATATATATATATATATATATATATATATATATATATATTTATATTTGTGTGTGTGTGTATATATATATATATATATATATGTGTGTGGTGAGAGAGAAAATAGAGTATCAGAATAGTTGATACCCTTTGAAAAGTAATTATCTGTGTAACTAAATAGTATCGGCTAATGAAACTAATGGTATGAAATTCAATGGTATGTAGATTTCATGAACGATTTCAAAAGTTTTTCAATATGCCCAGCGCCTGTGACAAGCCACAGGTTAAATCGATCGTCCAGCTCCTTGCCAGTCCTTTTACCCTGCACTCATGGCCTTCCTCTTTTAACTTTTTGTGTCATGTCCAAATCTGCATTGCTCTCAGAAATGCAAGCTGCTCACTTTTGTTCTACTGTGGTCGAGCAAAAACACACAAAACACCTTTTCTTTTCCAGTGAATGCCATCTCTAGACCTGAAAAGAAAAATATTAAGCATATAATTTTGAGTTCTTTCTACACATGCGGTTAAAATTTGAAATCATTTGAACGAGAACTGGTCAAGTCGTAGAAACGGGAAAATCTGCTTACGTCGTTCGAAAGAAACGTTAATTGCCCCCAAGCGTAGATCATGTATGGCGCTTAATTCAGTCAGTCACTTATGTGCCATGCGTATACACGCATAAGCGATCATGTATCTTTCGATACATGACTGACGAGGCAGATTTTTTCCCGCAGTAGGTTACCATTTCTTTCTTCTGTAGACCAGTTGCCATCTAAATCTATAGAACCCGGTCTGTAGCCTTGAATGGTAACTGGTCTACAGAAGAAGGAAATGGCAACCCGGTCTATCCTGCTTTTTATCCATAGCTGGGGGTAGAAGAAGATGATTCATACCTTTCAGATGGGTATTAGCCCGTAAATGAATGTAATTGATTCGACTGAAATTCGAACTCGGCTCTCCGATTCCTCAGTCCGAGCCGCTATCCATTACTCCACCGTAACTATTAAATTACAAAAGGATATCAATTTTTCGGAAACATCCTATATATAGCGATACACAAAATCACAATGCAAACTTTTGTTAGCAAATACATGAAACTGATTGATCTGGCCAAACTTAAATCACTTGGCAGATGTGAATTGAGTAACTGGTCATGATTTTTTATTGCTTCGGTTTTGGAAGCAAGCCAACTTCATAGAACAGGCAGTTACTGATGGATTATTCATATTGGCAATGTCATTCTGCTCTTAAATTACGAGACAATTACCAAAACAAATGCGTTGTTTCGGCGTTGAAAGATGGCTGTGATAAACAGAGATTAGTAAAAACTTATTTTGTCCGACGTGAGGCCGATTTATTATCCATCCTAAATAAATGTCAACGCAAAAAGACTGGATTATTATCACTATTATTCGGCTTCTTTTAATATAAACTTTGAAAACAAGACCGGACTCGATAATCAGTACTTAAACGACACCACTGAAGTGTCTGTTTCCTGTTTGTCTAAGTCGTTTCATGCCTTAATATTTCCACCCTATTCTTTCTTTTTACTTTCTTTCTTTGTGTATTCCGATATTTGAATTTTATTTTTATCGCGCAACTCTTTCTTTCTTTATCATAACTTTTCTTTCTTTCTTACCTACTTTTTAAAATGTCTTCCATCATCTTTTTTTTTTCTTTTTTCTCGACACTCATTCTTTCTTTTCCTTTATCTTTCTTTTAAAAATTATCCTAATTTCTTTCTTTCTTTCTTCCTTTCTTTCTTGCTTGCTTTCTGACTTTCTTACTTAAAATGTCTTCCCTCTTCTTCCTTTCTTTTTTCTTGTATATTACAGTGTAACCCGGATGTAAGAGAGTTGTCGGGACCGGAGAAGAAGTCTCTTATATCCAGGTTTCTCTTATATCCGGGTTTGGTCTATTTTATATACATTAACACAAGCTCTAATTTGGGACCAGATAAAATCTCTCTTATATCCGGGTTTCTCTTATATCCGGGTCTCTTATATCCGGGTTACACCGTATTTCTTTATCTTTCTTTTTAAATTCCTACCCCAATTTTTCTTTCTTTCTGTCTTAATATCTCTATTTCTTCTTCCACACAATTTATTATTTCCTTTAGAATTTACTCACATTTCCTTTCTTCTTTCTCATTATTTATACTTGCTTTTTCTTTCTAAATTTTCCCAGTTTTCCTTTCTTCCTTTTTCTTTCTTTCTTCCATTCGTTCTTTCTTTCTTCTTTTTTCTGCATGCATGTATTTATGTATGTCTTTCTTAAAATCTCTTCCTATCATCTTTCTTTCTTCTTTCTCGCCATTTATTCTTTTCCTTTTCTTTTTAAATTTTCCCCAATTTTTCTTTTTTCTTTCTTTCTTTGTTTCTATCTTTCTTTATTTATTTATTTACTCATTTATTTCTAAACATCTCTTCTTCGCCTGTCTTTTTTCTTCCTAATCATTTAATCTTTCTTTTTCTTTCTTTATAAATTTTCCCCACTTTTTCTTTCCTCTTTCTTTTTCTTTCCTCCTTTCTTTATTTTCTTTCCTTCTTTCTTTATTTTCTTTCCTTCCTTCCTTTCATTCTTTATATATTTTTTTACTCTTTTCTCAGTCATTTTCTTTTGTTCTGTCTTTCAAACCTCCCCATTCTTTTAACCGTTCTTTCTAACTTTCTTAACTTCTACATCGTCTATTTTTATAAGTATTCCTTCATTCTTTCTTTCTTTCTTTTTTCCTTTCTTTTTTCTTTCTTTCTTTTTTTTCTTTCTTTCTTTATTTCTATGGTTGTTAATGCTTTTATTTAATATTTAGAATAAAAAAAAAACGATGTTCATTCTGTACAAGACCCAAAAGCCAATCGAGACAGTGGGTTACAGATTATCGAGATATGTGGTGAAGATAACGGTTGACCCTAGACGTGAACAGATTAAGACTGTAGTGATCGGGGAAGCATCCTCTTGGGAGTCGGTTTCGCAAAGCAAAGGTTTGTTGGAAGAAGCTGCTCAAGTGGAACTTACATCTCACGGGGAGATATACAAGCGAAAATCATATAAGAACGGCGCATCATTTAGTATCAGTGTTTGTTTTGTTTGTTTAACGGCATATCAAAACCTTATGGGTCATTTAATGTCGAAATTTAATTTTCTTTGGAGCATTAGTAATTTCTTCTACAATAATATATTGTTGGCAATTTTTCTTATACAAAAATGTATTGTTGATAATAAAAATGTATTGTTGATAATAAATTTTTCTTCCTTATTGCTAGTAATATATATATATATATATATATATATATATTTACAAAAATGTATTGCTGGTACTTTTTTGGCTGTGAAAATGCTTTGCTGGTACCGTCACTATAGAAATGTGTTTCTACACTTTAATAATGTTTTCATTCCAGATTGGGTGGGGATCACTATTTTACCATAGCTGGATCCCTAACAGGTGCTACCACCCCGAGTCTGGGAACAACAGCAAATTAAGAGGTGGTTCCAAGCTCCTCAGAATGTCCCTTGCTGCCGGATGTAGTTTATCGTCATATCCAGGACGGTAGTATCATCGTCTCCGCTTTTATAATTAATGCTTTCTTAATCCAATCATAATTATACAATTCGGTAACACTTAATAAAGGAATATTGTCCTTACAATTCCATTTTGTCTGGATGTTTTTGTCATCGTAATTTTTGTTACTCGTAATAGACGTAATAGTCTTAATTTGTCCGATGTTTTTAGATGAAGCATTGTCACTACTTATTTTTGTTGTGTTTTTGTTTACATCGTAATTATTGCGTAACTGTTAACGGACGTAATAGTCTTATGTTGTTAGAATTTCTTAGATACATATTGTCATGTAATATGTGAAGCTCATACAGTGTGTTTGCATTTTCTCTCGAAATTCTGAAACATAGTTATTGAAACATCTATCTATCTATCTATCTATCTATCTATATATATATATATATATATATATATATATATATATATGTATATATATATATTCCGCAACACTTATCGTCGTATAACAAACTTGTATGTAACAGGACGTCATCTTTGATGGTAAACATCTTTGTTGTAATATCTATATAGCCACACTGATGATGGCTTATGTGAGTTGAAAGCTTCGATCGAAGAACAGCATAATAAAAAATATATCCAAACGTTGGACAGTTTTGTCTTTATTTTCTACCGAAATGAAAGCAACTATACGAAGCTTAGAACGGCTCATGATCAAACATAATAGACATTCGTTGTCTGTTATATTTAACAATATGTGTTTGAATAATGATCTGCTGTCCTAATATACTATATATATATATATATATATATATATGTGTGTGTGTGTGTGTGTAATAATGTAGTTGGTCAGCAACCCTTCTTTTATACAAGTTTCATTAAAGACAACGGACAAGGCAATGCGATTAAGCGTCTTATTCAATTTTTCTTGCATTCGTATAAGTTTTTCTGGACATAAAGCATGTAAGATCTGTCCAAATGTTCTGAATATCCGGGCATTTTCCGTTATTCTACTGGACATTATCTGGGATTTTATTTTTATTTTTAGCTGAATATGTAGCTTTTTATTTACGTATAATGAGGGGAATGTATTTTTTTTTAATTTATTTCCAAACACGATCAGGACATTTTTAAACGAATATGTAGATTTTTATACAAAAAGGAAGAATAAATTAGGACATAGAAAATTAAAGAAAGAACGACAAAATTAGGAGAAAGAAAGAAAGAAAGAAAGAAAGAAAGAAAGAAAGAACGAGTAAATTAGAAGAAAAAAAAGAAAGAAAGAAAGAAAGAAAGAAAGAATAATTTATGAGAAATAAAGAAATAAAGATTAGAAGAAAGAAAGAAAGAAAGAAAGAAAGAAAGAAAGAAAGAAAGAAAGAAAGAAAGAAAGAAAGAAAAAGAAAGAAAGAATATATTAGGAGAAAGAAAGAATGAGTAAATTAAAAGAAAGAAAAAGAAAGAAAGGACGAGTAAATTAGGAGAAAAAAAGAATAAATTTGGTGAAAGAAAGGAAGAAAGAAAAAAGAAAGAAAGAAAGAACGAGTAAATTAGAAAAAAGAAAGAAAGAATGAGTAAATTAGAAGAAAGAAAGAAAGAAAGAAAGAAAGAAAGAAAGAAAAAAAGAAAGAAAGAACGAGTAAATTAGAAGAAAGAAAGAGTAAATTAGAAGAAAGAAAGAAAGAAAGAAAGAAAGAAAGAAAGAAAAAGAAAGAAAGAAAGAAAGAAAGAAAAAATATATTAGGACGAGTAAATTAGGAGAAAAAAGAATAAATTTGGTGAAAGAAAGAAAGAAAGAAAGAACGACTAAATTAGAAAAAAGAAAGAAAGAAAGAAAGAATGTGTGCATATAAATGTTATGGCAATTACATTTGATGATGTCGCCTTACTAATTTGCATCGTCTTCATCTCGCTTTCACTTTTTCCTTTCTCACACTTCTCCCTTCTTTCTACATATCTACGTATACCTCTTTACCTCCCCAATACTAATACTATTCTCTCTCTCTCTCTCTCTCTCTCTCTCTCTCTCTCTCTCTCTCTCTGAACTAATTAATTAAAATTAAAATCTCTTATTTATTTCCCAGGTAAGCAAAGGATAAAATCGAAAAGATAGGCCATAAACTTGCTAATCCAAAGCAAACAACTCTTACAAACCACAACTATGACGTAAACTATGAGCTTTTAATCTATTAGAATCATCTTTCACACCTTCGTTTGGGAAAAAAAAATCAGGCTGATGATCGAACTGCATTTTAGCGATGTTTTCATATCGTATTTGTAACTCGTTTTATTCATTCTGGTTTTTATTTTGGTCCGATGTTTTACATTCTCCATCTTAATTTCCGTTACACACCTCGCAATGATGCCATCGCAATCAAAGATTTTGATCACTCTGGCTCTGAGAAAGGCAACATTTAGCAAGATTGGATTTTGATTAATGTTGTATTTTTGTTAGACCGCGACAAATATTTTTTATCTTCTAATCAACGCTTAATTTTCGGGTTTCAAAGTTTCGCTAGTGTCGGTAGGCTGTTGAGAAAGAACGAATTTATCTACGTTTCAGTATCTATATACAAATAAAAATAGATAGATAGATAGATAGATAGATAGATAGATAGATAGATCTGAACAGACTGAGATAGATAGATAGTGTAGCGGACCGTGGAGGTGATGAGTATGTATTGTAGAAGAACACATGTGGGTAGAATTTTCATGTTAGCCCGTCCAACTACATGAGAAAGTTGGACTTTAATTAAGTCCAAAGAAGACAAGAAAAAACAAACAAGGCCGATAAATATATGTAAACAAATATATGTATTAACAACAAGTACAAGTTACAAGTACATGGACAGTTACATTGAGTGCGTGTGGTGAATATTATGTGTGTGTGTGTTGTGGTGAGTGTCCATACGAACGTGTATTGTTCTTAGAATTTGGGAAACGCTGTATCAGTGAGAGCTCACATCTGCGAGGTGGTATAAGGCTGAAGGCCCGAGGAAAAAAGAGGTCGAGGCGAAGGGTCAGCCAGTATTTATAGTCAGGGGAGAGCGACCCCTGGTGAAGTGTTAAGGAGCTAAGGAGGAGCTAACTCCGACAATTGATAGATAGATATATAAACAGATAGATAGATCTGAACAGACTGAGATAGATAGATAGATAGATAGATAGATAGATAGATAGATATGAACAAACTGAACGAACATTTTGTAATGCCATATTCCGATTAGTCTCGTTCCGTTTACCTTGTAACGTAGCATTGGATATTCTGGCCTTTACTAGGACTCAAACCCCAACTGCTAATACGAAAATAAAACTCGCCATCATTTCATACCACCAAGCAGAATTTATTTCCTTTGCATTTTATCTAAATGGCAATATTAATGGTAATGGTAATATCAGCCATTTCCCTACAAGGAATCATTTGGTATTCATCGACCGAGCAGCCATTACTGCTTTCGTTTAACATTTATAAAATATTTCTCTTAAAATAATTTTTCAGGAAGATTGTTTCCACATTTCCGTTAGCTGTTATCGATCTTTCCAGTATTGATAGCGGTTTTCTTCCTAGCTTTTATTTAAAGTAGTGTGGAATGTCACCATATTGATTATGTCATTATTTTCTCCTCGACTTATCGTTTTGACTGTTGCTGCTGTTGAAAGTCCTCGACTGATGTGGTCTCAGTTATTTGGTACAGGTCTTTTCTTTGTTTGCGATTCTATAGCGTCAGTTCACAAGGTTCAAATAAAGATGGTTTGCCAAGACCCACAAGCTTCAATTGCTCAGCGCCATTTTTAACCATTAAGCTGAGAAAACAATTATATACATCTGACAGTTTAGATATTTCTGAATGGATTTGGCACCATTCATAACATCCATATCAAAGCTCGAGTTTTCAGATTAATGCTTTCGTTTTGTGGCAATTTGCGATGTTAGATCAAATATCAACAGGCCTGCGTTCAATGTGGCTGCATGGCACGAAGCCATTTTGCAGTAATAGGAAGACAATGGACATCGCCATTGAGTTACGTCAAAGGACAATCGGTGGTACTCGAATGCAAGTTTACGTACAAAGATCGACATTGTACTGCTTTGAAAGGCCAAATGAGAAGGTCTTGTCGGAGAACAATACGTAATCTCACTTGTCCATTCTCCATTGTTTTTCTTCAAATGCGTCATATGAGTTTCATTGTGGATCAATTTGAGATTTCTTGAGGTGCGATCTCTTTATCTTTATATTCATATTGTTCGCTGAGTTATGCTATTGATACTGTTATTGCTGTTATTATTATTGTTATTATTCCTCAAGTATCAACTTATTTTCTTTAGAAACATACACCGTCTTCCTTTTTTTACGCTCTTTATTTTCCCTTTCTCTTTCATCTCTTTATTTTATTTAGCTTTTTCCCTTTCTTTTCTCGTTTTCTGTTTCTTTTTCTTTATTTTATCATTCTCTTTTCCTCCTTTGTTTTCTTATTCCGTTTCCTTTCTTTCCTTTATTTTCCCTTTTCCTTTCTTTTCCAGATTGCTTTCTTTTATTTGTTCTTTTTTTTACATTCTCTCTTCTTTCCTTTATTTCTTCTTCTTTTTCCTTACACTTTCTTCTTTTCTATTTTCCTTTCCTTCTTCTTCTCTTTTCTTTTCTCTTCTCCTTTCCTTTTCCTTTCTTTCCAAATTACTTTCCTTTTTCCATTCTCTTAAACACACACACATACATACACACACACACACACACACACAAATATACATACAAACATATATATATATATATATATATATATATATATATTGGTAACGATACTCGTCTCGAAAAACCTTCGAATATCCCCTCCCCTTTTAGTTGTTTGAAGAAATCATTAAAGTTCAGAACGACCTTCATTTCACGATTTGATAGGAATGATTGAATTAAATCAAATACTCGTCCTGTAATACCGTAGCCCAAAAGCATACGCAGAAGACCAGAAAGCCAAACCCTGTCAAACGTCTTCGAGATATCTAGTCACGGCTCGTGCTTCACCGTTCTTATCAAGTGCATGATATATATATTCAGTTATGGCCGTGAACAAAGCGGAATCCATATTGTTTGTGTTGTGGTGTCCTCCCTCTAATTAGTCTATTATGGACTCTTCTACCTACTATAAAATTAGTAGGAAAGTAAGCCTCAGGGAAACAGATTGTTCAACTGTCCAACTCTCTGCCTCGGCAGAAAGGAACTCGGACGAAGCTTTGCCGCAGGCCAAAGTTTCATCCGGGGAGGTAGACAGCCCCTGAACCCGTCTAGGAAGGTTCAAAGGGAATATTTTGGGCCGAGCCTACGAGCTCGGAGAAACCCACGTTAAACTCGGCCTTGTGCCACATATATTCCTTGTTAAATATAACAGTTGTATAATTTGTTCTTTCGAGGCTGTGACACTTCGCAGCTGCTGTTGAACTCCCTGTCATTGGACAGAGAGGAAACCGGACGAGGCTGTGCCGAACGACCGGGGCGGTAGACATATCCGAACTCGCTTATGCGGGTTCTACGAGGATGAGCCACGTTAAACACGCCCTTGTGCCACATCTACCCTCGTGGTCGGGGGGCTACTAAATATCAACAGTAGTACAGATTGAACGTTGATCAACCGACACACACTCACTAGTCGTGTAATACTTTTCTGTTGTATTTACTGTTCAATACACGATTTATCTGCAACCTCTTGTTTTGTTGACAGTCTGTCAGAGAGTAGGCCTTGAGTGATAAGATGCTTAACCATTTCAGCATTGGTTAAAGCCTCGAAGACTTTACCGAAAAGCGGTAGAAGACTTATTTAAAGGGGTCAGAAGGTTCACCAGAGTTCTTAAAAACAGGGACTACAGACGAGGACTTCCAACAAGCTGGAAAGCAGAAAGCATCGAGGCAATAGTTATATAGATTGGAGAGAACTGTGGCCAGATCAGGAGCACATTTCTTTAGGACAACGGCTCGTATTCCATCACCTCCACTTGCTTTATAGGGGTCTAATTTAGAAACGATGTCTTAGAGCAGTGACGGCATTAAGCACATATCACTCAGTAGATCATCAGATCTAGTGAGGAAATCGGGTATGGTTACTCCAGACGAATCAAGTGTTGAGCTGGATGAGAATTTCCGAGGAAAGCATTCAGCCTTATCTGCTGTAGATGTCAGGACTTCGAATTGATTGAATAGAGGGATTGAAAATTTGCTGTTGTTCAGCACCCTCTTGTGAAACCGCCAATAATCTCTTGATGCGAACTTGCTAGATGCTATACGCTGATTCATTCTGTTAGCAAACAGTAATTTGGCTTCATTGAGGACACGCTTGCATTCGTTCCGAGCTAAGACAAAGAGACGTCTATTGCAATCGGACTTCTTCTCACCCTGGTACAGTCAGAAGAAGTGAGTCCTGTGGGCTATAGCATCAAAGCAAGCAGGAGATAACCAAAGAGATGAATACGGTTTAACTTTAATTCTTAGCTGGAATGAAGACATCAATGCCGGCTTCCACCCAGGAGACGTCAGATGCCAATTTCTGAATGAGGTGATTAGAAACCACATTCCAAGGGACGTCTCGAAGGAAATCACAGAAAGAGTCCCAATTTGCTCGTTGATAGCAGAAAGATATTCTGTTGGTAGGAGGGTCATGGCAGGTGGGGGAGGAGGTGAATGAGATACTACAGCGTGATCAGAATTACCAAGAGGGCAGAGCGGCGGAGTACAGCAAAAGTCAGGGATAGAGGCAAAACAAAGATCGAGAAGAGAAGCGTTTCCGTCAGGGTTACTGGGGAAACGCGTATGAAAGTCAACCAGTTGCATGAGAGATTGAGAAGTTAAGGGTTTCGGTGCCCGAGAGGTCAGTGGCAGAGTATTTAAGCCACCTGGTATGGTGGGCGTTAAAGTCTCCGAACACGAATATGTTTGCAAACGGATGTAGGAAGAAGTCTATACTATCGGAAATACTATCTAACACGCAACAGTATTGAGAGCGGGGGAAAGGGAAGAGAAAGAAAAAATAGCTGACTGAGTTAAATAGAGAGAGACAGAGACACAAGTATGAGTGGTCTGGAGATTCAAGAGAGGGTTCCATAGCCAGCTGCAAGATATTCGCGAACATAAACTCCCGGGCTTTCTAAGCAGAGGAAGGTAACCAGAAATCAGAAGGGATAGAAGAGTCTTAGGTTAGTCTTGAAGAGACTTAGAATGCTTGGAGACTTTTCGAAAAGGAACGATTCAACACTGTAGATATTGGTACGAATACCCCAAATGTTGAAGAAGGAAAGGTTAAGGGGTTTAAGTGATTATTGTTGACCTGGTTTAGGTTTATATATTTGGTTGTTTATAGTCATAATGTGTTGTATTGGTAAGGAGAAGGCCTAAGATCCTAGGAGCAGTCGGTCATTTGATGTGACATTATGCAGAAGGGAAATGGTGCAGACTGAAACATAGTGTAACCTCGTGGTTTCCCACCGAAGGTACCTGCAGGGACACCCTTCCATGCGCGATATTATACAACTGGTAATCAGAGAAGCCTCTCAAGACGCTAAGCAAGAGTTCGGACTCCTAACTACCAGTCGGGAACAGAAAACTGCCAACCCGGTACCCTCAGTATGAAGAGACGATGCCACCAACCATCTCAAAAACTCATGACAGCGCCATTATTAAGGCCTGGGAAGAGGAAAGATACCGGAAACCCCTTCCTAGAGTGGGTGAGCCTCTACTCCTGTCCAAGAGAAGGGAGAGTATATGGACGGGACGACAGGAGAACCTATCTACTTATTTAAAAAAAAACAAAAACAACAGCAAGTCCGGGTTTGCTTTCCGCATACATCATTAAAGAGAATAATGAATGAAGGCATACCTTTGCACGGGCGGAACAAAAGAATGTAATTTAGAATAATTAAGTTTTAACTTAGTTAAAGGCCAAATACTAACTTTTTCGGAGCGTGTTAACGCTAACCGGCCAGTGGACCGAAAACGAAAAAAAATCACAGTAGACAGAGAAAAAATTAACACCGTCTTAGTATAAAAAAGTTAGATTTTTTAATAGGGACGAAATAATATAAGAAAGGTCAAGTTAACATGAAAGCATACATTACATTAGAAAAAAATGTGTACAGTCATAAATTTCGGTCGGCAAGATTCATTTTGCTCTCATCGGCAATTTAGCCAAAGTAAGTCTGGGAGTGTTCCCGTCCTGCAAATCGCATTTATGGCTTATCCTCTTACTGATGACCATGCATTCTGTCTTCTTAGAGATGTGGTCCTACAGAAGGATGTTAAGGATATCATGGACCGAACGTGTGAGCAACGATGAGGTCTTAGTGAGGATGCAAACAAGGAGGAAGATTATACTCAACATCAGGAAGAGGCAGCTGAAGTTCCTGGGACACATAATGAGGAAGAAAGGCCTAGAGAATCTAATACTCACGAGTCGAATAGAGGGGAAGAGAGACAACGGAAAACAACGTGTGACATACCTAATGGCAAGTGGACGACAGAACGTGGTCTTGCGGAGGAAGCAGAGAGAAGGAACTTGTTGGGGGCTGCAGGGGATAGAGGGGGTGGAGAGCCATGATCACCTACGTTCTGAAAGGACATGGCATATAAAAAGAAAATAAATGTCTGAGAGAGTTAAGTTTCAGGCTATAGTTGGGATTTGAGATGGGAGGGGATTGAGTATTAAGGTATCGCTACTGATTCTCCTTTTTCAGGGGTGGGGGCAGTGGATCTTCTTTCTTCCTTTAGAGAGAGAGAAAAAAAAGCCGAACTACCAACTTTTTCAAAGCATTTTAACGCTACACAGCCAGTGGACCAAAAACGAAAACAAAAATCAGAGTAGAAAAAGGAGGAAAAAAATAACACTGTCTCAGTACTAAATTAGTAAAAACAAGTTAAATTTCATAGGAGAGACGAAAAAATGAAAAAGAATATAGAAATTGCTCATAGTTATAATTATTCCGAGTGCTTTTGACTACTTCTCTAGACATCATCAATGATGTGTTTTTGGATGGTAAAATTCTGTGTATTCTCTGATCCTGTGTATTTAGGCAGCAAATGTTTTTCAGGCAAGTGTTAGTAAAGACAAAAGACATGTGTCAATTCATTTTACTGATCGACTTTTCCAAACTTCGAATAATCCTTCCCAGACAAGGAGGAAATCCCGTCAGAAATTCATTTCGGAAGAAAAGTACAAAAAATATGGTCCAGGCTTTCGAATTTTATTTGAACAACCTGTGAGGGGTACAAAATTTCATTATTCCTGAAAATACGTACATGTTATCATATGCGAAATGCACAGACAAAGAAAAATTTATAACCAGCCATTAAACGAGAGAGGAAAGATCAAAGATAATAAAATATTCGCCATAAAAAGGCGGAAGGGAAAGGAGAGAAACACAAGAAAAAAAAAAATATATATATATATATAAATGAGCTAGTTGGTTTCGATCTTCACTTGAGGATAGGCGTGTATAATTGGAGATTGACTTTATCACGAAGGTGTTAGTAAATAATGGTTTCCCATTAGTCATTGTGCAGTAGAGCAGATTCATTTTCGACTTTTCTTTTTTTTTTTTTTTTTTTTTTTTTAGAAAATCAACATTGCATCCGTTGTGAAAGCCGGGGTTTGATTAGTCAAGTACTGACCCTAAAAATGAGATCCATACCTTTTACCCATTTTTTAAGCATTTAGCTTTACAGGTAGTCTGAAAATATGTATAGAAATACATAATTTCCGCAAGTTTTTTCTTACAAACTGACATCAAAGTTTTAATATTTCGAGAATAAATCCAAATAAAATTGATATCTTTTGCATTAGATACATTAAAACTGGAATTCTAATTATTTTATCACAAGGAGAATATGCAATTTTTTATTGTATTCGATAAGTAAAATTTGTGTAAAAAATGTAAAAGAGTACAAAAAAAATCTACTCCATGAATAAGACTTGTTAAATAATTTGTTAGATCATAATTAATAAAAACAAAAGTAGATAAATTTGTATATAACACCATAATAATTCTTGGTACAAATTTTAAGGCAAAAATGATTTAAATTTGCATTGTTTATTGAAAATCGCACTAAAACTACTGCACTGTATAACATATGAAATTATAAGTAAAGCAGATAGAATCGCTGTTTGACCTCAGTATAATAAGAATTTGATTTTCTTCCTTTCCTGCTGATTCCCTCGTCTCTCTCTCTCTCTCTCTCTCTCTCTCTCTCTCTCTCTCTCTCTCCCGATATATATATATATATTTCCAAGAGGATAGAATCCCGGTAGAGCTCAATGCCCAGGACGGATCAAGAATATAATATAAAAGGCTCAAACACTGATATTCCATGTTTATAATTTATTACATTGGAATCGCCATCCAATTCATCAAACCTACAAATTCAAAAAGGTTATATTTTCCGATTTCTTTTTGAATTTGTAGGTCTGATGAATTGGATCGTGATTACGATTACAATGTAATAAATTATAACCATGCAATATTAGTGTTTGAGTCTTTTATATTATATATATATGACGACAGTATATGTCTAGAAAACCGAAAGTCAAAATGGCTACAACTGAAAAAGTGAAAAAAGCTTAAAGAGTAAGCATAAATAGAAAAAAACGACAAAAATACAAATAACCACGACAGTCTACAGATACGTGCAGACGAGCACACAGACACACGTGTGCGAACGGTCACACGCACACATACACTATTAAAAAAATAAAAACGTCCTTGCTTTTTTTATTTATTAAAACGAAAAAGCTATACAGCAAATTTTATATACACTTAATCCTCAAAGTAATTCCCATCGACATCCGGAACCTTTTCCCAGCGCGCCTCCAACTGCGCAATCCACTGACGGTAAAAATCACTTATCTTGTATTCAAAGAAGTCTGTGAACGCCTGCGGCAAGTCTGTCTCATTGGCGAAGAATTTCCCGCGAAGGTTATTGTCCAGTGAATGGCAGAGGTAGTAATCTGATAGTGCAAGGTCCGAGGAATGAGGTGGATGCCACAGTGTCTCCGTATGTTATCCCTGGCCACCGCGACACATGACGCCTGTCATTGTCATGAAAGAAATGTACAGCTTTGCGATTAACCAACGCTGACACCTTCTACTTCAGTGCCTGTTGTACATTACTGCGAGTGCGGGTCTGCAGTGATGGTTTGGCCCGTTGATAGCAGCACATAATGCATCACTTGTCGACCAGTTCACCAGATACAGAGCATGATCATCCGTGGGTGTAGAGGTGGTTTTGTCGTGTGAGGCACGGGGTGCCGTGGTGACAATCAATCTCTGGCACGCTTGGGACACAGGATACAACTTTTCGTCACTGGTGAGCACTCGATCAAATATGGGTATGTATCGGTGCCTAGATAAAAACGAGAATCAGGCTCTCACTTGTTGTTTCACGTTGGCTCCCAACAGTGTGTGCTCAAATTGTACGCCTTTCCTGTTCGGTGCATGTGAAGTCTGACTGTTTTATCAGAAACCCGGAAACGTTCGGGAAACTCAAGACTGTTTTGGCTGTTTTCCTCCTCTAAGACCGGCTTCATCATCCAAGCCTCATCTTCCATTATCTGTGGCCGGTCACTGAAGGGTTCATCACAAAGAGATAGATCTCTCAACCTGAGCATCTGGAACCAAGATGTGCGTTGACTCACAGCATTAGCTCAACAGACATGACGTATTCGGCAACTTGATGCGGTTGCAGACAATCCCACCTTAAAGTAAAAAAGCAGGCAACCCCGAACGAGCTACTTCGACACCGCCATTTTTTCTCGCCGCTGTTCGAGCTATGACTGCATTGGTGAATAGCAATGAACCTCTGTATTTAAAATGTTAACTCTTGTCCAAATAATTAACATTTTAAATATAGGTCATTGTTAATCTTCAACCATTATTAACTTCTGTCTAGACTTGGATATTGTATCTGTCTTCCTGTTCCCCCTCTCTACTTTGGTGTTTCTTTCATTTTTTTTCTCTCTATATCTCCCACTTAAATGCTTTTTTCCTTTACTTACGGTGTTTTCCTCTTTCTTTCTATACTTTTTAATTTTTTATCAAACTTTTTATTGTTGACAAGCTCCAGGGAATTTCTCTCTCTAGGAGCGAAATGGCCACATAAATTGGGTAAAATTGAGTTCCATTTTTATGTAATTCCTTTCTATGCTCTATAATAAATACATTGAGCTCTCTTTTGTGATATATATGAAGAAATATAGTCTTAAGATGTGCTATATTTATGGGATAAAGTGCTCAATATCAGCAATAGAGCGTGTGTAAATATAAAAGTGAACATAGAAGTCAACAGTTACAGACGACAGTCTGTTTCATGCTAGATGCAATCGTCAGGCCTTTTTCATTTTTTGTTTCAACCTTTGGAAGTAAAGTCTGATGATCCGCAGTCCTTTAAAAAGGCTGTGGTGAAATAATTTATTACATAGAACCTTAAAGTGGTCTGTTTTTATTTAAATTATTTCCTCTGGATTTACATTGAGCTCTCTGGATTTTATCCTCCTTGGGTTTACCCATACGGATTACCTTGTTTTTTCATAAACTATATATATATATATATATATATATATATATATATATATATATATATATATATATATATATGCTAGACACTGACGTCAGTTTACGATTAATGTGTGGGCTAGAATTACAAGTGAATGTCTGGTAGTTCCATATATTCTTCCCTCACGTCTTACATGAGCTTTCTAAAGGAACTTCATTTTGAACACACTTCAAGACCTGCTAGAGGATGTACCCCCTGCTAATACGAAGATGCATGTGGTTCATGCATGATGGGGCTCCAATACATTTTAGTCAAATTGTTCGTGATGCACTGGCTGACGTCTATTACGGAAAATGGATAGGTAGGGGAGGACCGTATCCATGGCCTCCACGTTCCTTCGATTTTCATCCGTGCGGCTACCTAAAACAGTTGGTTTATGCAGCAGGCATTAATAATGCAGAGACGCTTCATCAACGTGTCTGGTGGATCTGCGAAACCATACGACACAATGTGGGAATATTTGAAAAGGTCCGTCAATCAATGATCTGTCGGATGAATGCGTGTGTAGAAGCAAGCGTAGGATATTTTGAATATTTATTATAAGTTGATGTGTTGAGGTACAATGATTGCTTTTGGACATATGTTTATAGAGACATTGCCCCCAATTTTGTAAAAGTATTGTTGTATTGTATCTTGTAATGTAAATTTAACAGCGTCCACCGTAAACTTGAAACTTAATAACTTAAAAACAAAGGAATTGCAAACATATGTTTACATAAACATTTGTCCTTGTTTTGTTGTGAGGAACCTGCCCTGTAAATTTTATTAAATATATATATATATATATATATATATATGTGTGTGTGTGTGTGTGTGTGTGTGTGTGTGTGTGTGTGTGTGTGAAAATATATAGAAAATAGGAAGGAACTGGTTAGGTAAATAATCCAAAGTCCCTTAGTATTTTAGTTATTATTTTTAAAAAATAGTGCTCGATACAAAAGTAGAGCATAATATAAATTTGGGGATTTAGACCAATCATTTTAGTAATTCATCGAGTTTAGAAAAATCCTCAACAGAATGCAGAAAAGCACTGAACTTTTGGGACTAATCAGCAGTGTGCATCCACTACCGAGATTCGAACCCAGACGGTTACGATACAACGTAAGCGTCGTACCAAATATGGCTGGGTCAAGCAAGGATATACAAGTAACAGGATTTGGGTGGATTTAGATAAATCATTATAGGAATTTATCGAGTCTAGTAGAATCCACAATAGAATGCAGAAAGCACTGGACGGGCGTTCCGTCCTATTACTCTGTTCAGGATTCTTCTAGAATCGATTAATTATATATATATATATATATATATATATATATATATATATAGAGAGAGAGAGAGAGAGAGAGAGAGAGAGAGAGAGAGACCTCAAAATTTGTACGTCTTTATGGACCGGTTTTCTTTTAGGGAAATGTGACCGGCAATCTTTATCTGCAAATACTTCAGAACTGGAAGAGCTTGAACATTTCAATTTCAACAGGATGGAACTAACTGTGCGGACATATCTCAATGAGAATCTCACATGGATCGGACGTACCAGTGATAATGACAATGGGCTGTTGAAATGACCACCACGCTCACCCCACTTGATCCCTTGTTATTTTTTCTATGTGAAAGTAGAGGTCTATATACCCCGACTTCATACAAGCCTAGAGGAACTTAAGCAGAGAATTACTGAAGCACTGGAGGATGTTACACAAGACATGCTACAGCGTGTTTGGCAGGAGCTGGACTACCGACTTCACATGTGCCGTGTCACAGGTGGGGAGCATATTGAACATTTGTGAAGCTTTGTGAAATCGTTTATAATATCTATATCCGTTTGAACATCTCCTTAGAATTTTGATAAATAAATATGTTATTGTTCAACATGAAGCCTATTTAATTTCATTTGCTTCGGACATGTAGTTAGATATTCATATTTTAAATGATGTCAATTGTTTTGGGACATCCTGTATATATATATATATATATATATATATATATATATATATATAGAGAGAGAGAGAGAGAGTGTGTGTGTGTGTGTGTGTGTGTGTGTGTGTGTGTCGGACGATCGCAATGAGCGTGAAACAAATGGTGACAAATTCACATCAACGCAACTAAATATGTTAGCTCTATCAAGATATTTTGCGCTTTCCAATAAGCACAGTGCATATAAAATATATAAATAATATAAATATAAATTGCACATATGTATATATACATATTATATATATACATACATACATATTATATATATATATATACATACATACATACATACACATATATATAAATACATACATATTATATATTTATATATAAATATATATACATACATACATACATATTATATATATATATATATACATATTATCACATTAAACGTTATTTTTAGTGGATACGCATATTTCAGTAGACGCGCCGTTTATTTTTTTAAACTGTATACTTATTTATTTAGTCTACCGGTCTGTAAATTTGAGAAATCTTGTTAAAGAAAAAGGTGCGCCCTCTGAGAACACTTGAAACTTCATCCCCATTTGCAGGAAAAACCGTCGGTAGATCCGACGTGCTTTACACCGACTCTGTCAAGACGATCAAGCAAGACCGAATATTGCCTTTTAAGCACAAATTTCTTCCCAGTTTATTAATAAATAAATGTACGATTTTTAAAAGTAACCCGACCGTTTTCTTCTATGTGGGATTCCACTAAAAATAATGTTTAAATTTTTAAAATCTGTCGGATTAATAAATAAAATGTTATTATTTGTTTAGACCTCCTGACGAGTGGACGAAGTGATCGCTGGAGGGTCCGTCTACGAGACTCTAGAGTCGGGATGCTGAAGGTAATACCAATTAGCTAAGTAACGAACTTTATATATTCTATTAATTACCGACACACACGCACGCACACACACACACACACATATATGTAAAAATATAATTAAAATATAATATTAAAATATAATTATCAAACCCTCCTAATAATTACTATCAGTGTATATCATCGCTTGAACCGGCTTCTAATGCTCTAGAGTGAGCAGCTTGGTGAGAGTAGTTATGGCTCCAGGGGGCACAGTCCTATGGTTGCAGAGAACGCAGTATGGTTCCACCACGGAATATGTGGGTGAGCGGCGCTATGTTGAGTCTGATTTGCAATCTCTTCGTCACCGAAGCCCATTAGAACAGTTGGTATGATGTTTGCTTGACAACCTAACTGTCAAGGTTTCAATTCTCGGTAGTGGATGTGCACTGCTGATGAGTCCCAAATATAGGACGAAACGGCCGTCCAGTGCTTTCTGCATTCTGTTGAGGTTTCTATCAGACTCGATGAATTAATTAAAATATAATTATCAAATCCTCCTTAATAATTACTATATATATATATATATATATATATACAAATTCTTTGGCCATAAATAATATATATATGCACGATTTGTTTTGCCATAAATAAACTCGGACTAATGTTTTCTGGTGGCATTAAAAGGAATGATTATATCAAATTAATTGTTAAGTCTGCAGATAAAATTATTGGTACGTTGTGTCGTGCTCGACAATTTTTTCTCGACAGAATCTATCTTACAAATTTATAGGTGTATCATTCGTCCTTATTTATTGTTGCCACATTTGGTCTGTTACACTTGCTATATATAGAGAGAGATAAAATGATAAAATACGAAGCAGAAACTGCAATATTATTGACCCTGTCCTGGCATCTCGTCTTCAGTCCCTTTTCCACGGCCGTAATGTAGCTTTCTACAAATACTTTCATTGTAATTGTTTTGATGAACTTTACTCTATATAACCTTGATTTTATGAATTTATGCGCAGTACTAGATTAGTGGCAACTTCTCATCAATTTACAATTGAAATGGCTAGATGTGACCATAAGTTCTAAGCTTCTATCGCACTTCTCGCTTGTGGAACTCACTTCCGCTTTCATGCTTTTCGGCCAACTTTGATCTTCAAAAATTTAAATGTCATAACAATCATTATCTACTGTCTTTTTAATTCTTGTTATTTTAATGTTTTTTATCCTTAATATTTTTTATTCTCATATTCTCTAACACTCAGTAACCTCATTGCGTCTTCGTGGCTTTACTGCCTTTACTGCTTTGTGGTGAAATGATTAAAATAACAGCAGATACCACGAAGCCTATTGGCAGACTCACAGAACGTCGAGAACCAATAAAAAGTAGCTGCGGGTTCATTTACCTTGAACAGTGAAATTGATGTGCCTACACTGCAAGTTCTTTCCGATACAACGTGGCATCTCTCGGATTTTTGTATCTGCTCCAAGCTGCTCATAAAACCAAGAACCTCGATAACACAAACGCGAAACTTCGGTTGGCTCTTGTAATAAGACTATAAGGAATTCCTTCCTGCTGGGAGACTCTAATGAGAGTAATTTTTTTTTTTTCTAATGGGGGTAACTTCTTTTTTTGTAATATTCCAGTTATTATATTTTATTATCTGGTAGTGAAAAAATGGATATTTCATTTTTATTTATCGTTTCATCCCAAGGGGTTACTAAGTGTGAAAGATTAAGAAAAGAAAAACATTATCAAAGAGCAATAACAATAAAGGAACAAGAATTAAGACGGTAGATAACGATTGACATAGCATTTAAATTTTCGAAGGTCAAAGTTGAGTGTAAAGCAAGAAACCGGAAGAGAGTTCAACAGGCAAGAAATGTGATAGAAGAAACTGTTAGCATAGAACTTACGGTTACATCTATCCAATTCAACTGTAAAAGGATGAGACCTAGCTGCCAATCTAGTACTGCGCTTAAATTCATAAAGTCTAGGTACGATAGAGGAAAGTAATATTTATTTTGAAAGTACAAAAATGTAACACAAGGCCAAAATGGTGGATGGAGGAAGTCTGGCCTTCAACCAGTCTTAAACTTAGTTTACCATAATTACTGTCCCAAACATACCACAGTATACCTTACACCAAAAACGCATTCTTACCACAGCCACCATAATACCTCAAAGCCTCTATGAAGTCATAACGAGTTCCCACATGTACAATTTTTCTGTGAGAGTGGGGAATAAAGAAAAAAGTGGTATTTATTTGTAATTTATTTACAAAATGTGGCACGAGATGAATGGGGAAAAGGACGGTCTTCTTCGGTCTTAACGTTAAACTTAGCTAGTCACAAAGACTGGCGCAAATATACAACAATATTCCTTAGACCACAACAACGCATTCTTACTTACCTTTCTTACTACATCCACCATAATACCGTAATGTCTCTATGAAATTCCTAACTAGTTCCTATATGTAAAATTCATTGTCTGTGAGGAGGGATACTAACAATTTAAAAATCTAAACCCCAAATGAGTATTTACAAAAATGAATATATAAGAAACTAAACAAAATAGTGTTAGTAATAAAAAACATCACAATCCCTAAGTGTGGCAGAAACATCAGTTAACTGGATGAAATCAATGCAAGACTATAATAATATAAAACATTCATTCATCTCAAGCACTGACACATACACACACTTATTCAGACACAATAACACATACAAAAACACACCCGAAAAGAAAGGCGTCCTGCATCCACCAGACAACTGACATCACTGACCACCTAACGAGGAAGGGTATAGGGAATTAAACAAAAGAATAATGGGGGAAGAAATAAAAATGGCCAATGAATATATATATCTTAGCTAAGTTAACTGAAATGAAGAATCTAATGAAACAAAAATAGCCCTAAACTAACTTAAGAAAGAAAGAAGTGCATCCAAACAATTACAATGAAAGTATTTATAGAAAAGGCACAGGGATGCGACATCGCGGAGGTGAGAAAGTGACTGAAGCCGTGATGACAGGTCAAGATCAATAACATTGCATATTCTCTAAACATATAGCAGGTGCACCGGGTCATATGTGACAGCAATATTTGAAGCATAGAAGAATGATACACTTATAAATATGTAAGATAGATTCTGGTGAGAAGAAATTGCCTAGCACGAAACAATGAATCAATTTTTCCTAGTTGAGACCTATGAATTGATTCGATATAATATTTCCTCTTCATGTAAGCAGAGAAGTTTAGCTCGAGAAGGCGCAGCGATTTTCTCTACTGGAGGTTAGCATCAGCCTTGCTGATGGAAGACAGTAAGAAATATTGTCCAGTTAACCAAATGTCAATCTGGTAAAGTTCCGATTACAAATTTCGGGCTAAGTACTTGAAAATTCTCTCGTAAATCTAGTAACGCTTTTTTTCACTCCTTGAGATCAAAGTGTAATATCTGTTCTATTCCTCTCTAAGTTTATATATATATATATATATATATATATATATGTGTGTGTGTGTGTGTGTGTGTAAATTATTTTAAGACAGGGTGTATCTGTAAAGGAACAAAATAAATAAAAAGATAAGAGGAAAACTATTCTTTTTTTAATATATTCTTTGGCTAAGAATAGTTTTACCTCTTGTTTTTTGTTCATATATATATATATATATATATATATATATATATACTAACAGAATGGCCCGGCGTTGCTCGTGCTTGATTCAAAAATCGTACGACTCATACAGCAATCGCTATCACTTGACTTAAAATATTTTTGCCCTTCCTTGCCTTTAAAGGAGTGCACTTTGCCATGTTGATGTTGCTACATGCCTTACTTCTTGACTATCTCACACTGCCACATTTTCTAAGCTCTAAACTAAACATTTAAATCTGTTACGAAAAAAGAACTAAACAAAATGAACACAAAACGATCAGCTTTAAAAAAGGACTCGTAACTGGAAAAACCGAATGAAAAAAGAATGTTAACAACAAATACTTTTTCACATCCAACCCAGTTCTGCGGAATCAGAATCAACGTTGAGTTTAATCAAGCGAATGAGCCAATTGGAGTAAAGTGCCATCCAGATTTAAATTTTTCCCACTTGTGACGAATGCGGCTATCGATTTTTTTGCATGTTAGCATGCTAGTTAACATTCGTGTCAGTCAGCCGTTGGCTCTCACGCTGGCCGATAGAATCTTCCTGCCTATTCGTGGCAGCCAGCTATACTCGTGGCAGCCATCTATACTCTGGCCAGTAGAAAATGACCGCAAACTACATGAAAACTGCCGTAGAATTATTTCCACAATCGATGGAAGTTGGGAAATGCAATGTCGGTCTTGGCCTTCCCACTAACTTGGAGCATGTGCATGTAAATTTTGGTGCAAATCCGTCGAAAATTGCGGCCGTGCATTCGTTACACACACACACATACCCTACCTTTTATATATATATATATATATATATATATATATATATATATATATATATATTATATAACAACGATAATTCATTTATTTTAGAGCCTGTAAGTGAAATACTGCAGCGAATTTATTCAAATCACTTGATTCAAACAGATTTACATCTTTTTTTATATTTTTTTTAATCTTCTCATTAAAAGAAATTGTTTCAAACTCTATATATTAATTAAAACTTTAGCGTGTCTGAAGCAAATTTCAACTTTATTCTGTCGCCTACCCATTTTTTTAGATTTTTTCTCGCGAAAGCGATTACTTGAAGAAGCTATTAAAAAGAACCCAAACACTAATTCATAAATTTCCTCCTCTCTTGCCTTGTCGTTAAGTTGTTTAATTTCTCCATGGCAGCCATTTTTATTGCAATTCCACTATAATTAACAGCGTCGGTTCGCTGGCGTATACAACTGATGAAGTGGTTGCCTATTATGATTGCAGTTATAATTTATATCCACTCAATATTTTATGTTCTAAAACAAAATATTAGAATAGCTCTTTTCGTACGTTTTTGTCTGCGGTGTTTCAAAATAAGGTTAGGGAGTATATATTCGTAATCTGTGGAAGCCAGCATCCGAGTTAAACATAAAAATAAAACGGGAACGGATTCACACTGAAGAACATAATATATATATATATATATATATATATATATATATATATATATAGATAGATAGATAGATAGATAGATAGATAGATAGATATATGAAGTAATATAGTCTTAAGGTCTGCTATATTTATAGGATAAAATGCTCGATATCAGAGATAGACCGTGTGTAAATATAAAAGTGAACAGTCAACATTAGAGGCGACAGTCTGTTTCATAGTATATGCAATCGCCCGGCCACCGTGGCCTGACGATTGCATATAGCATGAAACAGACTGTCGCCTCTAAGTTTTGACTTCTATGTTCACTTTTATATATATATATATATATATATATATATATATATATATATACAGATGGCTTAAAAAATATTTCGACAAACTGTTTACCGTTGTGTTGGCAATGGCGGGAATTGAATTTATACATCTGAAATTGAATATATATATGTATATATACAGATGGCTTAAAAGACATTTCGACAAACTGTCTACCATTGTATTGGCAATGGCGAGAATTGAATTTATACATCTGGAAATGAATTTATACATCTGGAAATGAATTTATACATCTGGAAAGTGCCAATGTCGTAGTTATGTTGTGATGAAAAATATAATTTTCTTGAAATTTTTGCCTTCTCACCCAAAACGCTATTCGCGTCTGGAAATCAATGAACGGAACTTCCTATGTTCCGGCCAAGTGACACTTGATCTCAAAAGATTATAGTTTCTTGGTTTTTTTTTCTTCTCAAGTTTGTTTCAATGGTTGGCTACTTTGAAGACCTTGTGTTATTTACTGTTGTCATAAAAAACAAACACTGCAGACTCGGATAAAATTTAGCACTCACTTGATGATGGAATCCCATTGTGTTACAACTGCTTTTCTTATCATGTCTTCGTAGAATAGTTTTAAGAGACAAGAAAATATCGTTAGAAACAATTAAAAGAGTGCTGAACTGCTATTTAATATCTAATCTCTTATATGGCAGCGAATGCTAGACAATATCCTTATATATATTATTTGATTAGTATATGATCCGTTGAAAACCAGGGAAAAGTAATTGTCTGTTTTCAGAAAGAAAGATCTGATTTACTGGCAATATACTGCTATAAAACCCTGATTTTAAACCTCTGCTGCATTGCGGTCATATCCAAAACACGGAAAAGGCTATTGAAGTAAATCCAGACAGAAAACCCGGATGTGCAGGCTCGAAGGTGATTGGCTGTCAACACTGAAAACTTTCCGGCAACTCCTGCCGCCAAACCGTCCCCAAATGTAATAACATTTATTCATTTGGATCTTGTCGGTACGGCCGAGAGAGGGCGGTGGGTGGCATGTAGTCCTAGCAGTGCACGGCCCCCATATACCAACGCCAGTTTAGGAGAAGGAAAACTCTGAATTCAAACTACCTGCCGCTTTGCAGGTCTTGCCTCTTTAAATCCTGAGAGGAGAGGCGAGGTAACTTCAACATTTCCGGTGCAAACTGGCAAACCATTGCGCTATTCTGACTTCTAGTTCATGAATTACAATTTGGAGATGCAGCTGAGTGGTGATCATTACGGTCCAAAATGCGCAAAATGAATGGATGATACTCTGCTGTTAAATACATTGTTTCAGTTCTGCGAATATTTTGCTACATTTTACTTCGTTTTATTTTTTTCTATTTAATTATTTCGTCTCCCTAAATACAATTCTTTGTTGGTCTACAAATCGGTCGAACGATTTAATTAATAAAGCCTTTGCCTATTTGATACGTTATTTGTTTTATGACATTTTCATATCTAGTCGGGCTATTTAATGTAGAATTTTGTAGTTAGGATGGATCTCAATACTCAGTAGAAATGATAAGCTTCGCTAACCATTAACCCACATCGCTGTTATCTTCCAAGTGATCTGGTACCAAATACAAATGTCGTCTGAAATAGTTATGGTGGTAGAAAATATTAAATTTCTAAAATAAACAGAGTTTTTTTTTAATCCTGAAACAAAATAATTCTGCTGCATTCGCTGAAAGATAATTATCAAGCCTCCTCCCCCAAAATATATCCCCGTGGCGGCGTGGGGGGGGGAGAAATGAAGAATATAACCTAATAATACTGGTATTTGTGTTTGGCACATTTGTATTAGGTTCGAGATCCTATCGTTTTATGTCGTTAATTAATAAGAGATGCAATCTTCAATGATGGATTATTTTCTAATCTAATGAACAATGACAGGTGATGGAGACCACTCTCATGAAAGACTCTTGCCGTGGCAGACGACAACATTTCTGAACTAAATCTTGCATTCCAATCCCCTTACCGAACTGGTCTCTGATGATTTGAAAAACATTAAAAAAAATCCTGTTTTTCATCCATCACCAGCCTTTGAGTTTTGTAATAATATCATTGTTTTTCTCCTTCCCAATCTCTATGTCTCTCTCTTTGTCTCTGTCTGTCTGTCTCTCTTTCTCACTCTCTCTCTCTCTCTCTCTCTCTCTCTCTCTATATATATATATATATATATATATATATATAATTAAATCAAAAATTAGTAACACTATAAAATGAATCTGTTACTAAGTTATAAGCGAGATAAAAGGGGGGCACGATACAAAAGTAAACTTAAAGAACGAATTATATCCTTAAAAACTAAGACACTAAAAGGATGCAACCGTGGTTTCAAAGATAACGGGTATTATCAAGCAGTGCCTCCAGCATATTGGCTGTTGACAACTTATATATAGACAGTTACTACTTAGGAGGAGGTAGGGTATGAGGAAAATTAGCATTATAATAATCTGTCTAGCTCATCCTTGCCCATAATTCTCGAACATAAACTTTCTCAAGTGTCTGCATTTTGTCATTATTTCCGATCTTTTGCTAAGTTCTATACTGTTATTAGTATAAGTTGCGATGGCTAGTTTCTCTTCTTGACATAAATTGTAACATCCACCCGTTACTTTTTTGTCCGTACTCGTTGTAGAACCCTCCATTTGATATTAGGACATTTATTTTATTTTCTGTAAGCCTTGTATTGATTCGTCGATGTTGGGCCCTAAACAAGGAAGTATGGTTATACCATCTCTTTTCGAATTGTCCCTCTGTACAAACAATATATTTCTTGACTGAACCATTATAGCTCTCTACATTAGCTTACAACACGCCTCATTTAAAGGACAATTTTCTTTTTTTTTCTGCAGTTACACAAAGTTTATAGATTATGTTTATATCATCATTCACATACAAACTTGTGTGTGGCTAGACATGCGATTGGTTCAAGCCGAGATCGAAATTTGACCGATTTGGCATCAGTCAGAGACTCTATACCCGACCTATCGACGCACAGCAGTGTAAGTGAATCTTCTAACGTATTATATACGTGATGTATACAAACACCAAATCAGTAGCCAAAAGCGCTCAATTCATAATTGAAGAGAGATGCGTTAAGAGCAGACACTGCTGAAAATTTCCCTTATGAATTGGGATCAAAACCGCTTAAATATGAATCGGAATCCGAGAGAATGATAGGGTTAGGAACAAATAGGATACGTTTCTTATTTGTTCTTCATCAAATTATATATATATATATATATATATATATATATATACGCAATCCTCAAGGCGTCTGACAATTGCGTCTGGCATGAAACAGCCTGTCGCCTCTGAGTGTTAACATCAATGTTCACTTGCATATTTACATATGCTCTATCTCTGATATTGAGCACTTTATCCCATAAATATAGTACACCTTAAAACTATATTTCTTCATATATAGATATATATAGATAGATAGATATGGTTTATTGCAATAAAATTACAGCATATCGCACATATACTGCAAATGTTAACGAAACAGTGTAATGCAATGAAACAGAGCATATATATATATATATATATATATATATATATATATATAAATAAAGAACAGGAAGATATATAATCTGGTGTTCTTATTAATATTTTTATTTTTACAAAACAGTCCTCAATGCAAATTATCAGAGCATAAATATTACAAATTAACTAATTTGAAAATTTAGTTCCTTCGTTACAGAAATTTTTCGAAAAAAGAAACTAAAAACTTCAAATTCAATTATATAATTAAATTAAAGGCCCTTGTTCTGTTTCATTTTCAAGCGAATTTTGGAATAACTTATTTTGAAATTTACTGGTTTTTATAAACACATACATTCATAATATTTGTTTCCAGGGGTACGGAGAAATCCAATCCTTTTGACAAGGCGCGGTAGCGTGTTCATTTATACTGATGACTATTGTATCAAATATGAGTTACTTTCGAAAAGAGGTTAAGTCTAGGTAGGGTAGTGGTGCCTTTTTCAACGAATTATGACATCGGTTCAACGCATGTTGTCTAATTTTTATCAAGGACAAAAAGTTTTCGACATTTTTTTCCGTTAAATTTGTATTTGTATACATCAAGATTCTTTCTAAAAGAGATGTTGGGGTTAGAATACGTTGTATTGAACTACAATTTTAAAATATTATTTTTAATTTTAATTACTAAAAAACTATACTTTTTTTAAACAAATAAATGTAACAGAATTACTTAAATTATTTAAAAATCATTATTAAATATCAAATATAAGTATGCATATTTTTTATCAGCTTTTTTAACAATTATTTAAGGAAAAATTTTGACAATGTCGGCAAAGATAGCTCTTTCATTTCTTTGATTCAGTAAATTTTTATTTTTTATAAACGTAGTAATATATAGTTTCTCATGTATGCACAAACGACATGGGTCATTTAATGATCTACATATTCTAGCTTTTCTAATTAATTTCCATTTTACTGTAGATGTTTTATTGGTTTCTTTTAAGTGCCAGAAATATTTCGATAGCGACGTCTGATTCTGGTATTTATTTATCCTAAAAGAACTTTGATGTTGATTGAATTTTTTTTTTCTTTATTTTTTTTTTTTTATTATTATTTTTTAGATATTGCATTCAGTAGATGAGAATTGATTGGAATACTAATGATTCCGTGCGACATTTATTCTTTTAGAGGACATTTATGAGGATTTCCGCAGTTACATAATTTTTGTTTAACTTCATCTCTTTTTATCTTTATACTGTATATTTATTTTTTTTTTTTTTTTTTTTTTTGGTCTTGGTCTAAGTGTTTATTCAAGATATTAGCATTAAGTTTTTTAATCATTTTTTTAAGTTTTCAGTACAGCTGCAACTTAATTTATGGTATTTTTATTGAAAAAAGTACTGAATTTACTTTCTTTAGGAAAATGGTTAACGATTAATGCAAGGAATTTTTGTCCTAATTTATTCTTAACCATTTGGTTGTATGCGGATGTATCCCAAATTATTTTTCTGCTTCTGTTTTTTCTTTGCTTTCCATTTTCCTTTTTTATGTAAGTTAGTTTGGGGCTTTTGTAGCCACTATCTTTTAGAGCTTAATTATAGAAATTAATATGTTCATAGAAAATCTTCTCATTTGCTGAATTTGTACTTATTCATATTTCGATAGATAAAGGTATATGCTTAATCATAGATGTAGGATTATTAGATTTAGGGTGTATATACAAAAGATTAGTATTGGGTTTTTATAAGGTATGTATACATTTTTCATTAAATCTAATGTTATATCAAGGAAGTTCACTTTTTTCAATTTAGTGCATACCGTTGTTTTAAGTTCAGGCATTTAAATTCTCTATA
Organism: Acanthosepion pharaonis; assembly: GCA_903632075.3. Classification (NCBI taxonomy): domain Eukaryota; kingdom Metazoa; phylum Mollusca; class Cephalopoda; order Sepiida; family Sepiidae; genus Acanthosepion; species Acanthosepion pharaonis. The sequence goes on along the minus strand of CAHIKZ030000779.1, from coordinate 5,488,296 downwards.
TAATATCTTTCTAATTTTATCGATTTGAAAGTTAGTATAGTTCTTTATAACCATAAGTCCATCGTGTCTGTATAATCCAACGTCACTTATATTAATTTCACGATACGCTGTGAGATTGTATAATATAAAAAGACCTATAAGTTCAGAAGACTCAGCAGAGTCTAGTGATCCCATTGTGATGTCAAAGTGATCATAAGAATTTTTTATCCATTTCTCACCTTTATGTATCAGTGCCGATTTTTTCGCATTTATAATAATGCTCCTTTCTTTTTCTGTTACGTCCGTGTACTGGATAGTAAAGTCCAACGCATTCATGAACAGTTCTTTTGATATTGATTGATAATAATTTTCAATATCATTAGTGTACAGTTGTTTTACCTTTAATACCAGATTAAAGAAACTTTGGATTAATACCAAAGATGCAACAAACTGGTTTACTGATATTAAAGATAAAACAAACTGTACACTAATGCAGCTGGGAGAATAGAAATTAGAATTAGTTATACATACGACATTTGAAGTGTTAAAGGGTAGTGAATATTAAGTTAAACATATATTATGGAAATTTGAATTTGTTTTTATGTCGATATGTTAACACTAATTCATTCCTCTGATTTAATAGTTGGCTTTCATTGTTGTATTTTATTATTCTAATTTTTTTATTCTAAAGTCACACATATCTCTAAGGTGTACGTGTGGAACCTATAATCTTCCAAATTATCTGTGGGATTAAAACTTTCTCCTTGAATTCCCAAAATTTCTTTGAAATAGCTGTCTGGTGTTTTAGTTTATGGGTATAAAATTTCTGTTTCCATTCCCCGCGGAAATTCCAATGTAACATTATAATTTTCTTATTTTCTTTGGGGAAAATGATCGCCTAATATATAAAACTGGTAGATTTGCATTTGCCCTCTACTGGAGAATTTTCTTTAGATCTACAATTACATGAGAGTTCAATACCAGGTTTGTTGTTAGTCCCATAGAGATTGTTTAATATAAGGTTATTGTGGGAATTAATAATTTCATGCATGTTGCTGGTACAAGAGTAGCTAATCCCAATCGTTTTCCACTTGAAGATGTTATTTAGAGAGTTATTTTTTCAAGATGTTATTTACAGAGTTTATTTTTTTAAACAGTATTTCCATTTTTTTTTTTAATTTTTCAATTGGGAATACCGTTTATTACAACCCCTGAAGACCGGAAATTTGACCAAGAAACATCGATGTCGGGATAAAATAGATATTTAAAATCTTTTCATGTAATATTATTAACGCTCTATTTTTAATATTATTTTAATATTTTAATATTGAGCATAAAAATCAAAAAACAATAAAAAAATGATAATCCATATGTGTGTGTGTGTGTGTGTGTGTGTGTGTCCTGTGAGTGTCAAACTTTTAAGCCTTCCTTCTTCATTATACGCTCGAAAAATTCAACTATCTCTTCCTGATTTTAAGTATAAACGTACTTTTTGTTTCCATTTTTTTCTAAAATTTCGTCGTTGCTCATCTGTTCAGTCAATGGTATTCTCAGCATCCTTCTGTAAAACCACATTTCTCTTGCTTCAAGTCACTTCATCATCTGTGAAGATTTTTTCCAGGATTCCATGCCATATAAGAGGACTGACATTGCGTATCAGTTCAGTAAGCTTTGTTTCTAACGATAATTTTTCTTCATACTTTGCTTAACTTCTGGAAGAAATCTTACGGTATTCAAATGCGCCTTCGGATTTTGGTATCGCATTTTCCGTCCTTAAAACAAAAAATTCTCTATCTTATTCTATATGACACTAAATTATAGAGAATTTCCTTAAAGATAAATATTTGTTTTTATTTTGTTTTTTACCGCTTATCAATCTTTACGGGTTATTTAAATTCAAAAAATATCTTTTGACTGTCAGAATGTTTTGGAGATAATAATGATTTACTGATAGTTATTAACACATAGCTTGGGGGGAAGCGGTGGATTCCTACCTACAGATGAGTAAGAGACTTGAAGCTACAGAGACGTGCTTCTACAGAAGGATGCCGAGAATACCATGGACGGGACATGTGAGCAACGAGAAAGCTTTAAGGAAAACAAGAACGAAGAGAGCACGTGCACTTACAATCAGAAATCGTTGAAATTTCTGGGATAGATAATGAAGAAAGAGGGTTTGGAGAATTTGACCCTCAGAGGATATATTTAAGGTAAGGAAAATAGATCTTGTGCAAATGGATGGCAGAACAGGGAGTTGGGAAGTATAATAAGGAGACATACATTGTCTAGAGCAGCAAAGAATAGGAAATTGTGGGAAGCCATGATTGCACAAGTGGTGAAGGGAGGTAGCGCATAAAAAAGTCAATTGTTTCGGTGCAATGTCGCCCTGGAAGTGATGACTTGGGAGCAAATTAGTCATATTTTGTTTAAGAAAAAAAAAAAGAGACATTTCTAAAGAACAAAACTTGTACGCCTATTAATTAATTGAGATTCACTTTTTAAAAAAGTACTTAACAGCTGAGGAGTATATGACCAATATATTGGTCATTGACATTGGTTTAGTGCAAACTGCACATTGCATGAGTAATACACAGGTTACAAAAAGTATCTAAAAAAAAAAGGAACCGGTGTTCAGAGAACTTAAAACGATTACTTGGTTACTTATTTTAATGCATCTTGTTATTTACAATTACCGCCACTTGACGCAAATAATGGTCAGTGTATAATTGAAACAAATTAGCCGTAAATAATAAACAGTGACTTTTATAGCCATCTGTCACTTATATTATTCCTAAGACGTTATACATTTACATTGGTGTTTTTACATTTATATAAGTTACGAGATAATCGAAAATAAGTGTTTTTTACATTTATATTAGTTGCGAAGTAATTGTTCTAAGTAACGTGGTTAATCGAAGTAAGTGTTTTTTTTTTTTATATTTATATAAGTATTGAAGTAATCTTTCTATGTAACGCGGTTCATCGAAGTAAGCGGGACGTGATTTGTTGCATCTATAAAAATTAGAATTCTCAACAGTAAACAATGATGCCAGGTTATTTTCGAATGACAAAACTCATGAATTTGCCTAAAGAGAAAAACCAAACTACCCTCTTTTAATCGCCTTAGAGAACTTTTTCTTGCCTTATATCAGCATGGCTGATGCTAACCTCCATTTACTCGTTACGCTTTCACGGGCTAACGTTTTCCGCTGTCATGAAGTAGAAAGATTATATATTGAACCACGTCTGCTATTAGGAAAGTTGGTTCACTGTGTAGTGCTAGATATTTTTTTCTCGAAAGTCTTTATCTTACATATTTATGTCTACCATTCGTCAATGCATGGAATACTGATGTCACTTGGTGCTTCTACTAAGTATTTAGACATTCTTGCCAAAATCTAAATAATAATTTGCAATATTTTCACTCTTGACCTGATATCTCGGCTTCAGTCACTTTCCCAACGCCGTAATGTACACATAAACACTATAAACACAAATGAACACATAAACACAAATAATTGAACACGTAAATACCTAAACACATAAACACAAATAACCGAACACATAAACTTAAATAATTGAACACATAAATAACTGAATACTTAAACACAAATAACGGAACCCATAAATAACTGAACACATAAACACAAACAACAGAACACATTAATAACTGAACACATAAACACAAATAACTGAACACATAAATAACTGAACACATAATCACAAATGAACGCATAAGTATCTGAACACGTAAACACAAATAACTGAACACATAAAAACCTGAACACAAACACAAATAATTGAACACATAAAATCCTGAACAAATATGCACAAATTAACTGATCATATGAATACAACTGAACACATAAATTCGGTTTCTAAACTGATAAAACGCCGAAACTTGATTTTTAAACAAAAAACAATTAAACCCATTCTTTAACACATGAAATACATGTGATCGGTTTCTGAACACATGAGGCAGAAACTCGACATGAACACGTTTTCTGAAAATATAAAACGTATAAACTCCATTCAAAACCCATATAAACAACAATAACTATTTCTAAATATAAAAAACACAAACTTAGTTTCTAAATATATGAAGCAAATTCTAAACATTTAAAACATAACCCCAGTTTCTAAACGCATAAACCTAATTGCTAAGCACAAAGGTGGTTCTAAACGTATAAAACAAACTCGGATTTTAAAGAAACAAAACTCATAAAAACATAAAATTGATTTCTAAATATATAAAAAAATCATAAAACATATCAGGTACATACAAATCGATTTGGTTTGGTTTGTTTTACAGCATATCATTCTCACTGGGTTATTTAATGTCAACAAGGTTTTTATTGCTGGTATTTTTTCAAAAATGTACTGCAGGTAATATTTTTTCAAAAATGTGTTGATGATATTAAAATTGATTTTTACACTTTCATAATGTTTTGACCCCAATTTGGGGTTAACAATATTTGCCCATAGCTGAGGACCTGACATATGCTACCACCCCGGGTCAGAGTGGACCTTGGAGCACCAGCAATTAAGAGGTGGTTTCACACTCCTCAAACCCCCCTGATCAGAGGCCTTGCTGTCGGATGTAGTTTATCGTCATAGCCTGGACGCATAAAAATTGCAATACGTAGACTAAATCCACATAAAAAATGATTGGTTAATAGATTTGTCAGCTTAATAGCATATCAACATCTTATGGATCCTTTAATGCCGTAATTTAATTATCTTGGGAGATTGGAAGTAATAAAAATATGATATATATTATTCTGCTTTCACAATTGAGTACATGGTAGATGATACTCAGCTTTTGTGCATATACATGTTTGTGTAGACATGATTATGACAAACGGTGATGTGTTTTATGTAGCTTTGTTGAAGTTATATATATTGAATACAGTTTGATTTAAGAAATTGTCACATATTATATAGCTTAATGTCATGAAAGTTCTTTTATGCTGGTTGTTTGATAGTAAACGAATTTGAATGAAGTTTCTACAGTTTGTTAGTATTTGCATATTACTGTATCTATTTTATCGATATCCAAAACTTAGAATGCTTTCACCAGCAAAAGCTTTGTTCAACTTTGAACATCAAATGGAATTACCATGTGACTAACACCTAAGTTCTGGAAAGAGCCAACAGTCAAAGAATCGAATCACTTCTACGATTGCCAGGACATGTATCAAGAATAGAAGAGCCAAGGTTTCTATGTCAAATCTTATTCAGTGAGCTCACTTCAGGGCAAAGAGCACGGGGTTGCCCTCTTCGAAGATACAAAGACCAACTCAAAGCAACGCTGAAAACCACTGGACTTGAACCTAAATCGTTTGAAACACAAGCACAAGACTGTAGCAAATAGCGATTTCCTATCACCATCGGAACAAAAATTTTGAAAGCAACAGAAGAGAAATGAAAGAAATCAAACGGCAAGAGAGAAAGGCTCGCCAAAATCAACCTCGTCCTCTATCATTATTATGATGCAGTCAATGCCATCCGTTCTTCCATATAATATGTATCCAACATCAAAGTCCTTGAAAGAGCCAACAGTCAAAACATCGAATCGCTGATCATTAAACACTGTCTTCTATGGTCAGGACATATATCAAGAATGGAAGAGTCAAGGTTTCTACATCAAGTCCTATTCAGTGAGCTCACTTCTGAGACAAGGACCACAGGGTTGTCTAAATAAATAACTGTTGTTGAAATTACGCAAAAATGAAATTAATACTGACATCTCATTTTAACAGATATATTTACCAAAATTGCACAAAAATATCTTGAAATACTAAATTTTGTGACTGTACCAACTGGCGGTGTTCGATCACCATCGGAACCAAAAACTCCGAAGACACCAGAAGAGAAAAACGAGAAGCCATACTACAAGAGAGAAAGGCTCGACAAAATCAACCTCTTCTCCTACTAACAATATGATACAGTCAATGCCATCGCTTCTTCTATACAAGAATTGGTCTACTTTGTCATCAAAGAAAGCGATCAGAAGAAATTAAATTCTTGGCTGCGAGAATAAAGCCGACGACATGAGATATTCGTTTTAATTGTTGCTGCCGTTAAAACTCCTCAAAAGATATGGTCTCTCTTAATTGGTACATTTTTGTGAGCCTGTTGCGCCAGTCCACATTGGTCGCCATTATCACAAAAGAAGCGATCAGAAAAGAAGAAATGAAATTCTTCGATACAAGATAAAGCTGAGGATGACGATATAAAAATGTATTTTTATACTTTCATAGTGTTTTGTTTTTATTTGAGGGATCACTATTTACTCATAGCTGGGACCCTAATAGGTGTTACCATCCCGGGTTAGGGATGGTAACACCTATTAGGGTCACACCCTGGGAACAACAGCAATTAAGAGGTGATTCCACGGACCTCAAAACGTTCAATCTCCCAATCAGAGGCCATGCTGCCGGATGTAGTTTATCGTCATACCCAGGACTAACGCATAAATAAACAAATTCACTGACACTAAACAGTCACGATCGCGATACACCATTTTGTGAATCTATGATCGCCTCATTGTCTACCGAGGTGCAAGAAGATCGTTGATAATTTTATATCTCTTGACTAAGGAAGGATCTCTGCCCAGTTTCTTATTTTCGTTTTGATTGGTTGGTTTCTTCTTTTACAGCTTATAAACCTTCCGCGGTTTATTTAAAGTCATTAAATATTTTGGAGTAATGGATAACGGCTCGGATTAAGGAATCGGAGAGCCGAGTTCGAATTTCAGTCAAATCCATTACATTCACTTACGTGCTAATGCCCTTGGAAAAGGTATGAATTCTCTTCTTCTCCCCTCTAGCTATGGGTAAATAGCAGGATAGACCAGGTTCTTTTGTCTTGGATGGGAACTGGTCTACCGCAGAAAGAAATGGCAACCCACTATACGAGAAAAATCTGCCTCGTCAGTCATATACCGAAAGATACATGATCGCCTAAGCGTGTATCGCGCATGGCACATAACTGACTGAAATATTTTTAGATTGTAAAAATTTTTTAAAGATAATAATGATTTTATTGGTATAAGTCCTACTAATTAACCCATAGCTGGGGGAAGAGTTGGATTCATAGCTTTCCCAGGCGTATTTGCACGTAAGTTAATATAACGAACTTCATTGGAATTGGAACTCCTATTTCCAATTCCGAGACGTTATCTATTACACCACCCGCACCTCCAAGCTTACTAAAATATGAGCATCCACTAAAAATAACGTTTAAAGTAATAACAATAGGTCGGTTTAATGAATAAAAATTCAAATTCAATAGAAATTACATACTTAGCATTCATACTATGCATCATCATCGAGCGGACCCAAAATTTTACAGTAAGGGCCGCAGTGGAAGATTGTACAGCGTCCATGGAGTCCCAGATTTATTGACTGATAAGTCTTTTACGGCTTATCAATCTTTTATAGGGTTGATAAGTATTTATTTAATGCTAAAGCATTTTTTTTTATTATTATAAGAATAATTGTTTGCGATTATTTAACACGTAGCTTGGGAAAGAAGATTCATTCAATTTCTTCCCAAGATTATATGCGCGTAAGTGGATATAACGAACTCAAATGAAGTTCGAACTCGGATCTTCGATTTCCAATTCCGAGCCGTTATCCATAGGCAATGTGTTTGAGCCTACAAGAACTATTTTTGGACAGTCGACTGTAAACGACCGCCGCCGCTCTGAAAACAGAGCAATGGTTAAAATGGCTTCGAGCGAATGAAGCATTTATTGAGTGCCAGCCTTCTTCGAACCTCGTGAACTGGCGCTACAGAATCACAAAGAACTGTACCAAGTAACAGATACCACATCACTTGAGGACTTTCAACAACAATTAATAATGCCATGATCAAGATTTTGACGTTCCACACAACTTCGAAAAAAAGTTTAGGAAGGAAACTTCCATCAATACTAGAAAGAGCTATAACAGGTACTGGACTTGAGAAGTCTATTTTCCTGGAGAATTAATTAAGAGTTTATAAATTTCAACAGAAAGTAGAACGGGCTGCTCGGACAATGAATGCCAAATGTTTCCTTATGAGAAAACGGAAAATTGAGATTGTATTTACTTACCAGCCGACGCTGTCAAGTTCAGTTTAATGTGGGGATTCCGAGCGTGTACAGCTGCCTCGGGTCCCCAAATATCGCTGTCAATGGTATTACTACCGATCATCCTTCAGGGAGCTCTTGTTGCAGGCAACTGTTTCCCTGGAACCAGGCGGCTCCCAATAATATTTTCAGTTGCGGTCTGTCCGGAAACAGTGACACAATTGAGAGATGAAATATAGTTTTTCCGCACGAAGGCAGCCGCAATACTTTGTTCCCAGCCAGGTGACCAGGAAGTTAGGAAAATCGTAAGTCGAGTAACACTGGCTGCTCGGTCAATGAATGCTGAATGTTTCCTTGTAAGGAAACGGCTATTATTACCAGTACCATGTTTTGATCCATTTTTGTTAGGGGAAATACTTCTTTTATGTACCGTGTCCATTCAGGACGAGAGCGATCGTGGCCCTCCATTACTTCCTACCTTTTGCGGCTCTTAGAAAAATGTGTGTTCTCTCTCTCTTTCACCCTCTCTCTCTCTCTCTTCTAATCCCTATTCTGCCAACCATTTACACAAGCTCGTTAGACAGGGGTTAGACGCTCCTTTCCACCGTCCCTCTTGTCTTCAATAGACCTGTGGGTTTCAAATTTTCCCAACCTCCTCTCCTCATTACGTACTCTAGAAATTCCAACTGCCTCTTTTTGATGTTAAGTTCAAGTGTCCTGTTTGTTTCCATTTTCCCTAAAACATCGTTGCATCAGTTCCTGGTATCCTCAGCATCTTTCTGTAGAACCACATTTCTATTGCTTCTAGTTTCTTCTTCATCTGTGAGGAAATTGTTCAGCATTCACTGCCATACAGGAGGATTGATATTACATAAGAGATAAGTACTCTTTTCTTTGTTTCTAACAAAATTTTCCTGTTTCTTAATACTTTGCTTAGCTTTTGGAAAGCATCTTTCACTATGCCGGCGTTCCTTCAGATTTCAGTATCGCACTTTCCGTCCTCTGTTAAGACACTTCCCAGATATTTAAATTGTTGTACTTGTTTGATTTTGGTATCTCTAATTTGTAATTAACATGTTGAACTATTCTTTTTGCTGATCCGTCCTGGGTATGACGATAAACTACATCCGCGTCCTGGGTAAGACAATAAACTACGTCTAACAGCAAGGCCTCTGATCAGAAGGTTTTGAGGAGCGTGGAACCACCTCTTAATTGCTGATGTTCCCAGGTCCACCCTGACCCAATGTGGTAGCATCTGTTAGGGTCCCAGCTATGGGTAAATAGTTAACCCCCAAACTGAGGTCAAAACACTATGAAAGTGTAAAAATATGTTTTAATGCCAGAAATACCTTGTAAAAAATTATTACTAGCAGTAAATTTTTGAAAAAAAAGATATTGACAGCTATACACTTTTGAAAAAAAATTAGCAGCAATAAAAAAATCTTGTCGGCATTAAATAACCCATTGAAATTGATATGCCGTAAAACAAACCAAACCAATCCTTTTGCTGATAAGCATGAATTCAGCTTTGTTGCAATTGATATTTCTTTCTTTCTTCTCACTTCATTTGCTACCTTCTGTAGGGGTTTTTTGCGGTTCCCTTTCTATGTCTGCTAAAACATTGTCAGTGACATATTTTATGTTGTTAAGATTGTGGCTGTAAATAATAAATCCTGGTAGGACATCTAGTTCTTTGGCGCAATTTAATCAACCTTAATTGGTGGTCTAGAGCAGTGTCCCGTTTATTTGCGACTTGCACGGATTAGTGAGATTAGCACTAGATTTTCTAAGCAAATCTCTCAAAGTTTTCGGATCATCTTTTTTCTTTTAATTTTCCCTAAAAGTTTGTTGCTCACTTGTTCAGTCCATAGCATTTTCAGAATCCTTCTTACCCAATTTCTGTTGCCTTCACTGCCCAATAGGAGGACGGTATTACCTAATAGTTCAGTACTCTTTTCGTTGTTTCTAACCAGATTTTCCTCTTTTTTAATACTTCGATTAGCTTTTAGAAAACCTCTTTCGCTATTTTTGGATTTCAGTATCCCACTTTCCGTCCTCCATCAAAACACTTCGCAGATATTTAAATTTTTCTGCATTTGCTTGATTCTAGTATCGCCAATTTGTAGTTCGCAAGGAAGACTTGATAATTAAGCACCTGATGCATGACCAACACGGACTCGAGGGTGATTGAGAAAGTGCATAGAACAAACACTTCAAGCCCGTCAAGCCTCTTAATTAGTTGAGCCTTTTCTTTTTCTTTTAAAGAGCACAACTTATCCGGAAGAGATTTTTCATAAAGAGAACAACTCTTATAATGGGAAAAAAAAACACTAAACAGGCAAAAATCTGCGAGGTTAAAGGAACGCTAAAACAACCGATCCTCTTTTTGAGTGTTCATACGTAATTTTTCCGTCTTTGAAAAATAACGCTTAATAGTGATTAGATACACATGCAATATTCATACGTACACTCACATGCACATACAAATACGCACATACATATACACATACGTGGGTAAGACAAAAATTATCCCGTCCTGGGTATGACCATAAACTACATCCGTTTCCTGGTTAAGACCTTAAACTACGTCCAACAGCAAGGCCTCTGATCATGAGGTTTTGAGGAGCATGGAACCACCTCTTAATTACTGGTGTTCCCAGGCCCACCCTGATCCGTGGTGGTAGCACCTGTTACAGTCCCAGCTATGGGTAAATAGTTAACCCCTAAACTGAGGTCAAAATACTATGAAAGTGTAAAAATAGGTTTTAATACCATAAATTCTTTGTAAAAAAATAAAAAGATATTACATTTTTGGAGAAAAAAAAAGGTATTACCAGCAATACATTTTTGAAGAAAAAATATTACCAGAAATAAAAATTTTGTCGGCATTAAATAAACTGTTAAGGTTGATATGCCGTAAAACAAACCAAACCGAACCGAAAATTATCTGCACTTTTTCCATAACTTATCTTTAGGTTAGCCACACTGCTTTAGGCTCAAATGTGCTTATAGTTGATACCATATTGATCACGTGATCGAATCTTAGTCGGTACCATTGTAATCGCAGCGAATTGTCCCACGGGTCAATAGTCTAATGAATTAAAATATTGGTCCATGAATTTAGTGACATATTAATTGAGCGTTCAATCCCTGAGGCAAAAAGTGTGTACTTGGACTCATTTGAAAGGTTGCATTCTTCTTTCACGGCCGGTGATCGCTAGTTGTTTGGATTCAAGATAGAAAGAACTTCAACACAGGGAATTTTAACTTAGGTATTTTATTAAACACGTCGACGTGCACATTTCCAAATATCCAGCGGGGTTGCTCTCCCTCCACTGGGAAGCCGTTTCAGACACCAAAGAAAACACGTCATATTATCTTTTTATTAATAGCACTGAAATGGCTAGATGCAGCCGTAAGTTCTGTGCTTCTTAATAATATTTTTCTCATATATTTTTCACGCTCAATAGCCACTTACGTCTTAGTGGCTTTATTGTCTTGCTTGGCGGTGAAATGAATTATTATTATAAATTGTGAAAATATTTTAAAATTACGAGGTTTTGTGTAATTATAGTCTAGCAAATATGTACCCGGATATAAGAGAGTTGTCGGGACCGGAGAAGAAGTCTCTTATATCCGGGTTTCTCTTATATCCGGGTTTCTCTTATATCCGGGTTTCTCTTATATCCGGGTTTTTGTTTTTTTTAGGTAAATATGGGCTCTAATTTGGGACCAGAGAAAATCTCTCTTATATCCGGGTTTCTCTTATATCCGGGTCTCTTATATCCGGGTTACACTGTACTAAAAAGCGTTCGATAGATAACTAGCGCTATATTCTAGTTCCTCCAAATTCGAAAGCCTCACATTTTCTTCAAATATACACATAAATTTACAATGGGGGAAAAACAGGAATTTATGCAGGGTACGCCCCTATCTTAATTTTGCTGTCATCTAAGGTTTTTGTAACAATTCATGCCGTGTGTTTTAGCTCATTGTCATACTGGAACATCCCCCAAACACAGCTTTCGCACACTTCGTTTTATATTATTTTTAAGAATAGCCAAATACTGCTCTTTATCCATGATACCCTGTACCCTCACTAGTTTTCCTGGTCCAGAAGCAGTGAAGCATCCCCAGAGGAGACTGTTTCCATCACCGTGCTGAATTGTAGGGAGGCTAATTTTTGGTTTGTGAGATTCATTTATTTTCTTCTATACATAACGGGAGTTCATGTGACCAAAAAATTCTAATCTGTTTTCATTTGACTATAAAACAGAGTTCCAATATTTACTCCCATTTTCTAGATAGCTTCTAGCATAAGCTAATCTACATTTTAAGTGTTTAGCCTTAAGCAAGGGAGTTTTCCTTGAGCGACAAACTCAAAGTTCTGCTCGATGAAAGCAACTAGTGACTGTCTTCGTCGATATGTAGAGGACCGTGTCGGCGATGTTGAGTAGAAGAACACACGTGAGTTAAGATTTTCCTGCTAGCAGGTCCAACTACATGAGAAAGTTGGACTTTAATTAAGTCAAGAGAAGACAAGGAAAAAACAAAAGTGCGTGTGATGAATATTATGTGTGTGTGTGTTGTGGTGAGTGTTCGTACGTACGTGTATTGTTCTTAGCGTGTTCCCAGCATTTGGGAAACGCTGTATCTGTGAGCGTTCACATCTGCGAGGTGGTAAAGCTGAAAGCCTGAGGCAAAAAGAGGTTTACCTCAAGGTGGCGGCTCAAAGGCCTGAGGGAAAAAGAGGTCGAAGGGTCAGCGAGTATTTATAGACAGGGGAGAGAGACCCCTGTTGAATGGTTAAGAAGCTAAGGAGGAGCTAACTTCGACAGATACATTCAACCCGATGCCTTTACATCATTGACAAGGCTCTTTGCCGTTAAGTGAGGATTCTTCGAGATATCTCTGACAATTTTCCTTTGCATTCTCTCTTAAATTACCTGTTTTCTGACAGTCCTTAATTTATTTTCAACGCAATAAGTCTCGTTATACTTTTTGATAATGCTACAAATTGTCGATCTAGGAACATTTAAACGCTTGGAAAATGTATATCCATCACCTTGTTTGTACGCATCAACTATCTTCAAGTTCTGCTGTCTTCGCCTTAGTTGTACAATGAATGAATTTTCGCGGTTCGTGACACTCAAATATGGTCGTCTTCATTACATTTTAGAATGTTATAGATTCATGCCAATAGTATTTCATTTTCAAATGATGTTTGTGCTAAATGTCAA